>CAUYRT010103394.1:0-19946 GCA_963574885.1 Lepilemur ruficaudatus
TATAACAACATGAAAAAGGATTAGCAGAGCTGGAGGATTACAAAAGTGAGTGAACCAGAGTCTAATATCGACAGGGATGGAAGTAAAGATACAAGCAGCATGAGTGTTTAGTCTCACTTCTCCAAGAAGGAGATACAAAATGGGATTAAAAGTGTAAAAATTTTATTAGGAGAAACATCTGCATGAAAGGAAATACGAATAGAGCCAGAGAGGACAAGGAAAAATGCCAGACCATGATGCAAATCTAACCACAAGAAAAAGAAAGTGTGTGGAAGCATCCCAGACTATAAAGCAGTCTAAGGAAGGTTTGGCAAGCCATTGCAGAGTATTTGAGTCAAAGCTGGCAGACAAAGGAGTCCCGTGTCTCCCAGGAATGGGTGTGCCATACAATATCCACTACGCTGAGTCAATGGCCTCAGCACAAATGCAGCAATAAATTTCAATTCATTTGCTATAGTAGGAGGTTGGCAAGATGCATTCTCATGGCCATCACAGCAAGAGACAGTTAGAACGTGATAGAATCAAAGAATTACCAGTCTCAAAAGGTGCAAAGAATTGTTAATAATGTATTAGAGGTACTAAACTGGATAGATAGGTGGCAGAAAACCCAAAATTAAGATTTAAGAAGGAAAGTAGTTACTGGTACTGCCAAAATCTGGGGTGTGACCATGGGGATGAGTAGCTGAAGTAGGAAGGAAACAAGATCATTGGAGGAAGAAAAATCAAGAACACAAGAACATTAAAGAGATCTTCTGCTTGGGATAGAGCATCCACCAAAAATTGTAGATAGAGTAACGTGGAGAAAATGCCAGCAAGCCATAGATTGAAGTCTTAAAAGAATTAAGAGAAGCAACTTGTGGTCTCCAGATGACTGTACAAGGGGAGCAGGTGGGTAGTATAACCTGATGGCTGTGGCTCTTTAGGGCAAAGAAGGAAGAAAAATTTGATAATAACAATGAAGAGCAAGTGACATATCTATACTTCTTCACAACTCAGTGGTTCAAAGTGTATGGGAAAGAAAGAAGTCACTGATCCAGAATGATGGAGGCAAAATATTGTCTTTAGTATTTGACTTCAGTTATTGGCAAAAAAGGGGGGAGGGGAGAAACAGAGAAGATACTGAGCTTTAAAGCTGAGGTATTTTTGTTTAAAAAAATATATTCTAGATGGCAAAAGAGATAGATTTAAGAAAAGGGGAGATGGGAGCCAGCTTAGGAGCTGCACAGAGCCATGTCAGAATGAGAATCCACATACCAGTCCAGGTGGGCTTTGTGCTTCCTGTGGTTACTGATAAAAACAGGGATGCAGGACTTAAGGCAGTTAATATCATTTCCAGCACTCAGATTAGACCACCAAAGTCTACATACTTGGACTGTATTCTTTAAACCTAACTAAAATCACCTATTTAGAGCTTGTATTTGATTTTTTTAAAAAAAAAAAAATGTGTTACAAGGAACAGCTACATGAAATCCACTTCTGTATGTGCTGTAAAACTTTAAATAGACTGTAAAACGTTAAGGATGTTTAGAGCAAACGTTAAAAAAAAAATACAAGTATATTTGGCTGAAAATAAATAATAAAAAAGTAGACCTAAATCCAATCAAATAAAAAAAATGGTAGTTAATGGACTAAACGCTCTTATTAAAAGGTAGAAATTATCAGAATGGATCACAAAGCAAGACCTAACTATATGTTTTCTACATAGGATATATCTTAACATAAAGACACTAGATTGAAAGTAGACAGGTGGGAAAAGATACAGCATGAAAACAGCAAGTGTAAGATTAGAGTTTGGGTAGTGTTATCGGATAAAGCAGACTGTCAGGCAGAGTATTACCAGAGATGAAGACAGACACTACACAATGATAAAATGATCACTTCATCAGTTAATTTCTCACTTAAATGCCTTGCTCTCAAGGAAGCCCACCAAAGCTCAGTGAAAATGAGAGGAGTCTGGTCTCTCTAAACTCCAGAGCTGCAGTGTTTTCTTTCCTTCAATTCTTCCCTTCCTCTCATGCACCTGTTTATTAGGCCCTGATCAAAAACTATTTTCTTGTGCCTTATAACTCAGTTTATTTTCATTAGTACTAAATCTTCTGGCAGACTGGGGATCAAGTGTCCGCCATCACCTCTCCCTGAGGTCTCACTTAGTTAATCCATCACGTTGTAACACGTTGTCGGGCATGTTTTCTACCTGGTTATTTTGTGGGTCAACTAATATAAATAGTACCTTGAGTTCTTTGTACAGCTCCTAATAGTTTATACCTGTCAGGATTATTCCAATTCCCTGTATCAATCCTTCTCCACTTTCACAGAAAAAGAAATACATATCTATACTATATAGATACAGGC
Organism: Lepilemur ruficaudatus; assembly: GCA_963574885.1. Lineage (NCBI taxonomy): Eukaryota > Metazoa > Chordata > Mammalia > Primates > Lepilemuridae > Lepilemur > Lepilemur ruficaudatus. Next base: position 2,353 of record CAUYRT010103394.1, read on the forward strand.
TTAATAATAGAAACAGAATACCCACATATGTCTACACAAAAGATACTGCACCATGATCACAGAGGGAGTTACACACTCTTAGAGTGAGAAATTCCTTTTCTTGGAGACTGAGAAATTCTTTTATAAAGATATTCTTTCTATTTTATACTTTCCAGCTACAAATCACTAGTAGACTGCTTTGTAAATGGATTCACCTCAAAAGATAAATATGGCAAGTTTCCTCCTGCTGTATCCAACAAAAGAGTTGCTAAAAGATAACAGTGCCTCCTGGGAAGAAGGTGAAAATGCATCTCTAAATTTTTATTATGAGTCATATACCCAATTGCAACAAACTCTGTAGAAGAAAAACATCAAAGGAAAGTTATCAGAATAGAATGCTGTCAGATGCTATACCCAGATTAGAAAATATCCACAAAAGATGAACAGATAGTTTCATTTCTGTTTGCAACAATTTCAAAAAGGAAAATTGTACTCTATTAAAGATGTCAGATGAGAAACTTTTCTTTACCACATTACCGATTTCAAATCAATGTTGCTTCAGACCACTGCATATATGTACATATATATGCTCACAAACACAAACACATTTCTCCTTCAAAAGTATAACATTGGTAACCAGAATATACACAGAGTTATCCATACTTCATTCTCCACCATACATTTTTGTGTGTGTGAAAGCTTAAAATTTTCAAGAGCTATTATCTGCTGAAACTTTGTTTGATTTCACTTACATCAGCCTTAATATTTCTAGCTTTATTTCAGGAAATGAAAAGTGTCAAACAACAATTCATCCTGTTTTGGACATAAAAAGACAATTAGAATTAAAGGGCAATGTCTAAGAGCGTAAGAAAAAGGACTTTACTCTTTAAGATTACCTGCTTTGTCGCTGAATTGATCGTCCAAAAGAAAGATAAGTCTGTGTTAGAGTGAATGAGGTAGATTTGGCTATTCAAAATCCATTCATTTTGGTGACTTTCCTCATTAACTTAACTAGTTCTGCAGCAATCCACATTGATCAGGGTTAAATTAATAAATCAACTAGGTTCCAATCTATTACTTTATCAATATAGCCAAAAGGAGTATGAATGAAAAAAACTTTACAAAAGGAAAATAATACCTTCCGTTTTATTCCTCTTTGTTTGTTTGTTTTCACTTGTGTTGAAGATCCTTGGAAGAAACTGAGTTTGCTTTTAAATGAAAAGAAAGAGTTGTGAGCCACATCCACAGTCAAACAGGTCCCTTCAACATGAAGAAAGCGGTAGACTTAAAGAGTCAAATAAAAGTGGTTAATATTAGACACTCAAGTGCTGCCCGTGTATTGGCTTGCTGGTTTTATTCTTAAGCCACAAAAAAGGAACTGGAATTACATAGAGTTCCTGCATTTTTAATCCTTAAAACACACACACATACACATTTTAAACACTTCCCCCGCTCACACAGTCAACACAGACATATTTCTATTCCCAAATACTGAGGAATACTATTCACTCTTAAACTGCCTTCTTTCTAAATATTGTTTGTTCAGCAAATATTTCCTGAATGTCTATCATATGTCAGGCATTGGAAAAGGCATTAGAGCCCACGGATGAATGTTTTCTAAGCCGCTTCTGCTTGCTGTACTCAATGGGATGGTGGGCACTTCGCAATCCCCCTTTTTCTTTGCTATATAAATTGTGTAGGTAGGGACAGCGTTACAATCCCGGCTCTTTCCCCGTTCGCACGCTGAACCTGTCTGAGTGCATAGTGCAGCCAAAATTAGACACAAATTCAACCCCCAAAATGATATGTGAGCAAATTTTCATCAGAAGATGGTAGAGATTATTACATCACAGAGGAAAAAAAATTCTCATAGCCCCATCAAACCCTGCTACCTCTATTTTTCCTCCCCACACAAAAATTAAAAATCCTCCTGCTAATATACCCTACCTAGCAAAATAAAATCCCAATGCATTCCAAATAGCTCCCATTAAATGAAGCCCCAGTGGTTAGCCAAACCCCAAGTAAGTGGTGTGATTCATATATATATATATATATATATATATATATATATATAAACATTTCTTCTCATTTGAACCCTGGCCACTGAACTAATGGCTCATGCAGTCTTTTCACCATATCATTTACCTGAGTAAATGTACCTATGGCCATAAATTCTCAATTTAGAAAAAGAATGTCATGCCTGAATTCTTGATAGCATAGAGTATAACCAAATTATATACAGTCCTGTTTCTGCTTAGCTGCTCAGCCTTAAACTAGCTACTAAGCAGAAGTTCAAGTTGGGGCACTAAAATCAAAATTGTTTGTCTATCACACAAACACAATGGAACAGCCCACAGGTTACTCCACATATGCCTGTAGAGTCTTCTGTCCACATTATCTGTCCTGTCTAAATATACCCATCTTCCTCCAACCACTCCTTTTCTCAGTCTAAAACCCAAACATGTTTCCCCAGGTGCACATTCAGGATCCTCTCTGAGCTCTGGGGTGCAGAATAAGGAGAAATAAAAGCTGAACAAGTGGGTGAAATAGGGCAGGAGCATGCTACTCACTTGTCTACATGATCAATTTCTCCTTGCTTTTTCAGAATCATATAACGTTGATAAAAAACAAGTAAGTCCTTAATGAGTGTTAATTGCTGTTTTTGTTGCTATTGTCATGTTATTTGTATTTGTTCTTCTGTCAACCACGGGAAAAGAGAACCAAATCAATATACTCTTTAAAAATAGGTACTTGTGCTACAAATGGGACGAAGAAGGACTATCCTTGCCAAGGACAAGTTTTAATTGATGACGGCTACAGCACTAATGAGGCTGCCTCCCATCGACACAACTCCTGCTCCAAAGTACCACTCAGAGGGGCAGCCATAGAGGCAGTCAGAAATGACCCGCTCTGTTGCCAGCACCTCCCATGCGGCAACATCAATAACTAGAGAGACACTGATCTTCCCGTCTTTAAGTCCACGTTGTCAGCTCATACCATGCTTAGGGAATCAGACTCTCCAGAGAAATGCCAGTTAATAAAATAACTACAGAGAAACCAAGTGTTACCCTAAGGTGGTTCTTGTGGTAGATGACCGGCATGTATTATTAGGAAAATCTGATGTTTTATTCAAGGCTTAAGAAAAACAAAATTTTCAATGGTAAATTTAGCAGTTGTGAAGAAAGATATTTCCATATAGTTTCAATTATACATGTGAGCAAGATATTTTAAAGATAAACATTTCTGTAAAAAATGTAAAAAAACATCTAGAATTTTGAACTGGAGTAGAAGAAGAGAAAATTAAGGTAATTTGCCCCCAGTAAACCTCAAATATTCAGATATTCGAGATGATCCTTTCTTATTTCTCAGATTTCTGGGTTGATATTTTAAACTTCCAATTTTATTTTTAAAAAATAGCTGAAATTGAGGTTTACCAGTATCACAGCATACTATGCTTTTGGTGAATTCTTTCATTTGTTAGTCACGACTTGCTGGGTAAGTACATTTATTACTCGAATTTCCAATTGAGGAAGTTGAGGGATAGAAATGAAAAGTAATTTTCCCAAGATCACAGCGATAGCATGTCACGGAACTAGGTTCAACCTACATGATCTGGTTCCTAAAACTGCTCTTTTAACCACTAATTTTACTTCCTTCCTTTAATTTATCTGATCAAATAGAGCTCACCAAAGAAGTTCATGTCGGCTTAGGAGTAGAAAGTCAGATATTCAAAGGCATAGTCTTTGCAATTTTTTTCATATTGTCAAATTAAGTCTACACAAATCAGCACATATATCAATACTCCACAATTTTACTACTATACCTTTTATATCACAGTTCCCCTCACTCGCCAAAATCTACCAATGAGACCTCGTCAACTCGACTTCCAAAAATATCCTGCACCAGTCCACTGTTCTCCATCTGCACTGAGGTCACTTTTATTTCAGCTAATGTCATCCCTTTCCTGAACTTCTGCCGTGGCTTCCTAATTTGTCTTCTCTCCATTCATATTTCCCAAAAACTCCTTTAATATATATTCTCTACATAATAGGATGGTTTTTATACAATTTAAATCAGATCATATTCCTCCCATGTTTAAAGCCCTTCAATGACTTTACACCGCTCTTAAAATAAAATTTAAACTCTTTAATATAGCCGACAAAATCCTCCGTGATGTGGCTGCTACCTCTCTAGTCAATCTCACCTCATCCTACTCTCCCTACTCTCTACTCTCTCCTACTACTACTCTAGTAGTACTACTCTAGTAGTAGTACTACTACTAGTCTCTCCTACTCCCTACTCATCCTACTCTCCCCTTTGCTCACTGGGCTTCATATACTCCAGTCTTCCTTCTTTTCTTTGAAAGGAAGCTGTGTTCCACCATTGAGGAATGATTGACAAATAAAAAATTGCATGTAGTTAAGGTGTACAATGTGGTGTTTTGATATAAGTATATCTTGTGTAATGATTCCCACAATCAAGATAATTAACATATCCATCATCTCATACAGTTACCATTTTGTGTGCATATACGATAAGAAAACTTAGATCTATTCTCTTAGTGAAGTTCAAATATACAATACATTATTATTAACTATGGTCACCATGCTGTACATTATATCTGCGGAACTTATTCATCTTATAATTGCAAGTTTGTACCCTTTGACAAACATCTCCCTATTTTCCCCACCACCCCTCTCCCAGCCCTTGGCAACTACCATTCTAATTTCTGTTTCTCACTGCAGCATCATTCATAATATCAAAGATGCAGAAACAACCTCAGTGTCCACCAACATATGAATGGATAAAGGAAAGAAAAAAAGGAAATCCTCCCATTTGCAACCATGTGGATGAACTTAAAAGACATCATGCTAAGAAATAAACCAGACAGAGAAGGATAAGATACTGCTTGATATCCGTATATGTGGAAACTACTGCTTTTAAAATCTAACTGTAGAAATTCCCCTTTGATATTCAGAAAATTAAGGGACTAAAAAATATTAGGTCAGACTTAAGGAAAATCTGTACATAAACACATACACCAAAAAAAGCTGAAAATATTTTCATAATATATATACTACCAACTGTAACCATAAATCTGATTGAAAAGAATAGCAAAAATATTTTTGGACTAGTAAAATGTTTTCTAAAATTCATAAATTTAGCCCAATAATCACAACTTCTAAACAATTTAAAATTGAAAAAAAGGTGGGAAACTTTTTAAAGTAACCTGATCTATTCTTGCTCATCTGCATGTTTTTTAACTTTTTTAACTAAACTAAGAGTCTAAGAAAACCACAAATTCCACTTAGTTTTCATACCACTTAAAGCAACTTTTCCTTACCTCAGTGGAAAAAGTATAAAAATTATCAACAAACTGTAATCAACAAGAAGATGTTTCCAGGATATGTTAGACATGTGTATACATCTTTGATTACCTGTGTCAGCAATGTTTTTCTTTGCCTAGTGGGCAAATTTCAGAGCAAATTTATTGTCTGTCTCAAAGATTGGAAGGTAACCATATTTTTTGTGCCAGAAATAAAGACACTTAGGGAATATGCTAAAGTATGAAAATATTTTAGGAAAAGAACTCAATAAGAAATGTAAAGCAAACTAGTCAAAAAGATACTCAAATTTTAAGGTCTAAGCCAGGTGTGATGGCACACACCTATAGTCCCAGCTAATCGGGAGGCTGAGGTGAGATGATTGCTTGAGTGTGGGAGTTTGAGTCCAGCTTGGGCAACATAGAAAGATCTCAAAAATTAATTAATTTTAAATTTCAAGGTCTGGGTAATCTTCAGTGAAAAACCACCAATTGGTAATTTCTGCCTAAATGATTATTGCCTGCAATCTGAGCCTCTTTTGGGTCTTTACTTAATGAAACATTTATTGATTTACTACTGCAGATCCATGTAAAGCGATACATGTGATTGAAAGTTCGAATAATGTTAAAATATGACCCCTACTCTTTAGCTGATTATAGTCTACCCAATTAAGCACACCAACAATCAATTACTAGTTCAAATAGCTCCTCCTTATAGATAGCAGTCCCCAACTGACCTGAACAGACTCATACATCAACAAGTTATTCACAGTGATGCTATATTTCTGTATTTCTAGGATCCTTTCACTACAGAAAAATAAAATATAACTACTGTAATATTTATTACAGTAAATTTTACTGTAATATTACTGTAATATTTATTAATTTATTCTCCCTTACCTATACATTGCAATTCATTTTAGATATAGAGAGCAGTGGAGAATTTGTCATGAACAGAGAGAGCTTATATACTGAAGGATGTAAACCAAAAACAAATCCTCCAGACCTGATTCCAAGGTCCTGACTCAGCCAAAACTCAGGGACTAGTGTACAAGTGCCAATGACGGAATCATGCCCTCAGGAAATAAGAGTCATTCAAAGTGCTAAATCCAGCTAGCAGTTGCAATATCCTCTATTGACTATCTATCCTATTGCCTGACTTCATGAGATTAACCTGAACAGAAGTTCAGTTTTAACATCAATTTAATGGAAAACTGAATGTATCTTTAAAACACAAATGTCAAAAATACTGGAAAACAGAAATAGACTTCTATTCATTAAGGGATGTATTGAGTGTCTTCTATATACTTTATTTGTACTAGGCACCCCGACTGGTTTTTGTTTCATTAACATTTGTATATTATTTACTTAATATTTGCCCATATAGGCAAATATATGCCAAAGAGAAATGTGCAGTATAATAAATAGCATCTGCTTAATAAAACTTTATCCTACTCTACAAAGAATAGTTTACCTGCCTTTTATTTTATTTAATAAAAATTCCTTTTATTCAGTGGAGTACAGTGAAGTGGAGACACCAAGTTCTTTTTTAAATGTAAGAAATACGGTGTCTGTTACCTTTACCTTTTATGAGTTGCCTGCTCTCCCACATTTGGCAAGACAAATAGAATTACATACTGTGAGTGACTCAGAACAGAACTTCACTATCAATCATCTGCCTGGCTCTGCACAAATTCTGTAGGGCATTCGGGACATTTTGCTGCCTATGAATATTTTAGACAAGAAGAATCCCTGAAAGCTTCCTGATGGATTAATATAAGAAAGGAGGACGTTTTCATGTTTTATAGCTATTTGCTAAAGTACTACGGCCATTACTACACTCCAATGAAAGGATGCCTCTTTAAACAGAAAGAAGCGACCCCATAGAAGAGTTCTGGCTCCCTTTATCATAAACTGATTTCAAAGTAATGATATATAATATATAAATATTGCATGTACTCCTCTGTAGAAAATGAAATGCTGTACTGGTGCTAGCATCTTTACACCTGGCAATAATTGTGGGGTGGGGTGGGGGGAAGAAAAAGAAGGAACAAAACCTATGCCAATCATTTAAGAAAATAAGTTTGCTTGCACACCTCTTTAGCTGTGCTAATGAAATAAAATGCAATTTATTAGCTTCTCTATCATTTTATTGTGGGATTCACATCCATGAAGAAACAGCAGAGTACCACTCTCAGTAGCAGATAAAGTTTATACATGTTTTTAAAGTAACAGATAAAATTTAGAAAAACAGGAAAATAAAACAGAAAAAAATTCATGTGTTGGCCCACCATTATTGATATTTTAAAGCGTTTTCTTCCAGTTTTTAATGCGTTTTTATATGTAATATTCTATATATTACTTTCCCACTAATATTTACTTTTTTATTTCTTTTAAGACACAGACTCTTGCTCTGTTGCCTGGGCTAGAGTACAATAGCATCATCGTAGTTCACTGCAACCTCAAACTCCTGGGCTCAAGCGATCCTCCTGCCTCAGCCTCCAGAGTAGCTGGGACTATAGGCATGTGCCACCATGCCCGGCTAATTTTTCTATTTTTTGTAGAGATAGGGTCTCACTTGTGCTCAGGCTGGTTTCGAACTGCTGACCTCAAACAATCTTCCTGCTTCAGCCTCCCAAAGTGCTAGGATTACAGCATGAGCCACCAAGCCCAGCCTTTTCCACTAATATTTAAACATTTCCCATGTTATGAACTCTCCGTAAACATTTTAATGGCTACATAACATTCCATGAAGAACATGTAGGCTGGGTGCGGTAATTCACTTCTGTAATCCTAGCACCCTGGGCCAAGGTGGGAGGATTGCTTGAGTTCAGGAGTGCAAGACCAGCCTGCACAAGAGCGAGACCAAAAAGAGAAAAACTAACCAGGTGTCGTGGCCCATGTCTGTAGCACCAGCTCCTCTGGAGGCTGAGGCAGGAGGATCGATTGAGCTCAGGAGTATTGAGGTTGCAGTGAGCTATGATGATGCCACCGCACTCTACCAGGGGCTCCAGAGGGAGACTCTGTCTTAAAAAAAAAAAAAAAGAAAGAAAAGAAAAGAAAAGAAAAAGAAAGAAAGAATATGCAACAAAGTTGATTTGGCATTTAGCTACTCTCAGATAATTAGAAGAGGCCCAATTTTTCACTCTTATAAATATCATTATTTCACATCACTGTTTAAATATATTTATCTTATTTTTGATTACTTGAACTTTTTTATTTCTAAATCAAGCAATATCTCTTCCATCTAGAAATAGTAGGATACTATACCCAACTGATCTCTTTTTTTTTAAGCACCTCTTCTATTACTAAGGACAATATATAGAAAATTCACATATATTAGAGAATAGATTCATGACCACCAATACATGGTGCTTTGCAATTTGTCACAACTACCCTGGGAGTATGTGTAATTATTATACCACTTGTAATTAATAAATTGCAGGGAAACGAGTTCAGTGCCCTACTCAAGTTCAGACAGTGAGCCATGGGGCTGATATTTCACCCCACACCATTCTGACTGCTCACCCTCTTCTCCCCACATGGCACTAGGCAGGAAGCTGGGAGGCTGGACTCCACCCTTGTCAGGAGCACGAGCACATGAGTCCTCTGGCCTTGGCCCAGAACCCGCTTCTGCTTATTCTCTTGGTGATCTTGTACAAACTACCTCTTCCCTCCGTGCCTCCATTTTCTAATCTCTAAAACTCTAATGAAAATAAGTATATTAAACCTAGCACAGGTTTGTTTTATTAAGAATTAAATGAGAAAGTTCAGTGTATTCAGCACATAATTCATGTCTGCATTCATTTTTTACCTGTTAGGTGAAGTTTCCATACACTTAGTTATTATAATCTTTAATGTGACAGTTTTCCATATTTCCCTACTCTCAAGTAGACAATATACATTTCAATCTTCATTAAAAATAAATATGAAACAAAGCCACACCTCCAAACCATCACCCATGATCTATAAAAGCATATAGCAGATTACTTAATCAACCCATTCTCAGATTACTTACATATGTTAAAGACTCTAATGAACTGATCTAACTAAACTTCCAGTAAGAAGTATGAACTACAAAAATACATTTTATAGAGCTCAAATAAGATCACCTGATTACTACATGGTACTATAGCCCCACATGATTTTAAACAAGGTCTTCAGGATAATCAGTTTTAAAAACAATAGTTAAGGTATAATTATAGTTTTGGTTACGCTCAGAATGTACTAGAATTAGAACACTGAAAAATCCTGGAAAAATAAAATTTAAACTTCTTGCTAAGAGAAGTCTTTAAGAGAAGTCTTAAATTTGAAAAAAATAATCGTAGTAATTCATGACATAGAATAAGTGGCAATAGAAAAGTTATCAGAATAAGTTTCAGCATGAAGAATTGAATCCGTCGGGTTGCAAACAGGAAGCTGACCCACATGAGTCATGGGCTATGGGATTTATTATGGTTATACTTTACACAATTAGGGAAAGAGCTGGGGAAGTGGAGGTACAGGAGGGAAGTTGGAGGATCAGAGTTAGAGTAACCAGCCAACTAATCTGAGAAACCAAGACCATCCAGCCAAAAGCAAAGCTTATGGTCTATGGGAAGTGCAGCCACCATTTCTGGGAGTCCACTGCAGAGTCTGAGGGTGAGCCTGGAGCTTTGTAGCTCCACAGGGTCAGCAGTCAGAAAAAAAAAGCTGGATGCAGACTAAGGACCAGCTGGAAACTGCCAGCATCTCTGCATCTGTCTGTTACAACAAACCATGCCAGCCTTCCTGAGTAATGGTTACTGCCTCACTTCTGCCTTCTTGCCCGAAGTCCTCTTTTGGCCAATGCTAGTCTAAAGCTACACAGGAGGGAGCATTCTAACACATACGGTTCCTTGCATAACTAACACAGTACAAACCACCACAGGAGTTTGGATTAAATGGGCAGGTAATTAACATTATGACACAGCATGCCTCTTCTAACAAAAGTTCTTGCTATCACAGAAATAAAAAACATCAAGAAAAATTGTAACATTAGCAGAGGAAAAAAAGTAAAAGCTTTCTTTTCAAACCAAAACATTGAGAGGTGAAATGGAAATAAGCAAGTAAAATTGTCTAATTTGCATGTCTAGGCGAGAAATGATCTAGTAAGATTACTCTTCTCAATTTAATAAGATATTGCTTCCTCATTAATCATCACTACCATTAAACAAGACTCAACTAGATTCTTGGTTGCTCATCTGTTACAGCTTATGAAGACAATGCAGGATTTTTCAATTGTTTTTTTCAAATTTATGAAGGGAAAAACAAAACTAAAAGACCCAAAACATTAAAAAGAAAGAAGACAGGAGAAATGCCAAGTGATTGCACTCCATCAATCTGAATGGGACTGATGGAATGTGAAATAAGTTCTGGGACAAAAATGCACCATAGAACTATAGGAAATGTCAAATATTATTTATTTGCTTAGCATTATGAGGTACAGGTAAGAACAAAGAAATGGAAAATAATGTTTTTCTTAAATAAAATGTCTAAAACACTTTGGGTACTGAAATGTGCCTTATATACTCCAAATAAGAAATGTAAAGCCATTTTTGTTATTTTGAAAAAAATACATAATTTTCTAAAGAAAAAATTATAATGGTAATTATCCAATTTCACAGTGAAGTTAGTTTACAAAAACAAATTAAAATAATACATAACAATCTAGTATAATGCTGTCTAAATCACCAAAATGAAGGGGGGAAAATGTTATGTGAATTACTCTAATTCATTGTTAAAACAATTTCCTAAATTCAATTCAAAATCAGTTATTTATTGTTCCTCATGTGCTACCACTACACACGATGCTAAGTATGCAAAGATGAATAAGGCATATGTAAGTAGAAATCTGCCATATGTAAGTAGAAATCTGCCATATGTGTTAGCCATCCAAACTCTGAACTCCTTTACATTTGTAAGGGAGAGTCTTCATTTTATTTTATTGTTGGAAGAACAAAAATTTCTTCCCTCACAGGAGCTGAAAATATCAGACTCTCATATATTCAGTCATTCTTGCAGATAGAAAATAATCTTTGGCTCTGGCAATCAATACAACATCCTGAGTCGCTCTCACCCTATCTGAAGACTTAGTATCAGTAATGGAATCTGCAAGGCCAAGGCACAGAAATAGCATAAGGTAGCAGTTGTACTAAAGTTGAGGTGCTAGCCCCAAGGAGACAGCAGTGCACATATAGCACCTGGTCCTCTGCCATGGTTTCTTCATCAGACCAGCTCCAGTGTGGGATTTGGAGCTTTATTTCCAGAAACATTTTCTCATGCTGAGTGCTCCAGACTTCCATTATCCCTAGGAGATACCAAATACCTTTTCAATCAACTCCTTTCTGCTTAACTGAAGTCAGCATCTGTTGCCTGAAAACAAGAACTGTGAGTGATACATGTTTCCTAGCTTTAAAAGAGTTCGTAGTCTCAAAAGAGATACTAATGATGACACCATATAAAGGCATAAACATGGTATATCTAATTACCAATCAATATATCCACTGTGAGGTCTCAAAGGCACATCAAACTTAGAATGTCCAAAACTAGACCTCAAACTGGTCCTCTGTCAATTTTCAATGAGTCAGTGACTGGCATCCCTCTTCCAGTTGTTCATGACAGAAACCAGTGAGACATTCTTGAAACTGTCCTCTTCCTTACTCCCAATATCCAATGCATCACCAAGTCCTGTCAGTCTTGCCTCCTAAATATCTCTGTAATCATTCACTTCTCTCCAGCATCATCACCACTCCACAAGTCTAAGCTTCCATGATCTCTCCCTGGAGCTGCATTAATAGTCTTCTAACTAATGACTCACATTTTGGCTTTCTTCCAAACCACGGCCGGCAAAGTGATCTTTTTGAAAAACAGGTCAGATCAATCGTTCAACTACTCAAACTTTCCAATAACTTCTCAAGGCTCTACATACTCTGGCCCCTACATATCTTCCCATTCTTATTTCTGACCACTTTCTGCTCCTAGTGTTTGCATCACAAACATACCAGGCTTCTTGCCTATCTTCATTACCCAATTCTTTTCCTTGTTTTGTAGCATTAATTTCTACTCACCCTTCGAATTATAGTTCAAATATAACAGCTTCAGGGAAGTTTAGATTGCTAGAATGCTAGACCACATCTGGTCTTCTTTTTATAAGCAATCAAAGCTCCTTGTATTTTTAATCACACCTCTTATCACAGTTTGCAATTTATTTATGTGATTACTTAATTAACATTTGTCTCTCCGCTAGAGGATAAGTTCACACAAAGGCCAAGACTGCATCTGGTTTTACTCACCATTGTGGGCACAGTGTCTGTCACATTGAAAATATATGGGAAACAGTAACTATTTGTTGAATGGGAGAATTAATTAAGTAAAAGAAAGAAAGAGATTAAGTAATTCTATACCGATAGGGAGACAAACGAGGGTAAGGATTTGCAGAAATGGTGGTACTGAAGTTAAAGGGAGACTAGGACTTCTGCAGGCAGAGAAATCACTGTATCATCTTCACTCACTCTTGCTGGTGTAAACCCCACATCCATAGAGGTAATCAAGGTCAAAATGCATAATGCACTCATGTTCTGAACGCCCCAATTTGCTCATAACAATGATAGACAAAATATATTTTTTTAATTTCTTAAGACATAATCACCCACAAAATCAAGATAAGAATGATCATGTTCCAGAAACAGAACAGAAAAAAAGAGTAGTGACTAGAGCCATAAGCCCAGTGTATTCAAAGTCCCTCAAAAAGCAACAGCTGTGAGTCCGTCCACTCCTTGGGGTTAACAGAGACTAAGGTTTCCCAAGAATAGTCAAAACTCACACTGTAGAAGCAGAAGTTGGAAAAGGGCTTCTCACCCTCAGAAAAGGAGGTTACAAAATCCTATGACTGCCCAGGCCTCTCCTGCCAGTGGTGTGCTGATAAATGTCTAAAAAACCAGCTTTCTAGGGTCTGGGGGAGAGTATGCATATATACAAATAAAAGATTATTATAAATTTTATTGATATTAATGCCATATAGCAATTTACAAATAAGACATACAATATTCCTTATTGTAAATTCCATATAGCCAATTGATTGTCACAGAATGCTTTTGTTGATTTTTGCTGAACCCGTGTCCACAGCCAACCTATAGTTGCAACTGACAAACTAGTATACTTACAACATGAAGATTGACATTTCACTTTACATTAAACAATAAGATGTAGTCATGAATAACTTTACTTATTCATCAGTGATGTGAAGGTCTTCTTTGGAAACAGTTTTTGAATAGTAGAAGAATATGTCCTCATTTTTCTGTGCTATTCACTATTTAATAGCTACAAACACATCACATTTTTTAATTTAATCTGCATTATTAATATGTTCTCCATAACTATCTTAAGTCTAGATATACAACAAAGCAATAAATCAAGCCCTGATTTATAGCATTTGCCAACTTCTCTGGAAAAAATATTAATACTTCTGATTATGGTCAATTGTAAGTTACCAATAAGAAGTCACTGAACAGATAGGTGGGAAAGATGCACAGCATCATACCACTATATAGTATTTCTACCATAAAGTCATAATAGACATAAATAACCCTAAGAGTATAGATAATAGTAAAATAATTAGAAAGTTACGAGTTTTGAATATTTATTACTTTTGTTTTTAATATGATGTATATGATCGTAAGTTTATATAACTTAATTTTTAATAATGGCTGTGTTTAACAACTGACTTACAATATTTCTTAAAACTAACAATTGAGTCTTGCAAGCCAGTAAAAGCTGACTTCAGCACATGATGAGTAGTACCTGAATGAAGCTTCCGTGTACTTCTCATAGCATGAAAAAGATAAAACAATCTCCAGGTTGGAATGACAAAATGACAACACTGTGTTTCTCTATTTTTTTATATAACTCTGAAATATTCATATCAATATCGGTATTTTATTGACTATGCTCATAATTTGTTAAATTTTTTAATGAGCAAGACAATTTTAACCCATTTCATATGGGTTATATGGGTTAACATATAATTTTTAGGCTAGGAGTGGTGGCTCACGCCTGTAATCTTAGTACTCTGGGAGGCTGAGGCGGGAGGATTGCTTTAGCTCAGGAGTTCGAGACTAGCCTGAGCAAGAATGAGACCCCCGTCTCTACTATAAATAGAAAGAAATTAGCCAAACAACTAAAAAAACAGAAAAAATTAGCCTGGCACGGTGGCGCATGTCTGTAGTCCCAGCTACCCGGGAGGCTGAGGCAGAAGGATTGCTTGAGCCCAGGAGTGTGAGGTTGCTGTGAGCTAGGCCGATGCCACAGCACTCACTCTAGCCCAGGCAACAGAGTGAGACTCTGTCTCAAAAAAAAAAAAAAAAAAATTGTCCATGCTATCCAAAGTGATTTACAGATTGAAAGCAATTCCCATGAAAATACTAATGTCATTTTTCACAGAATTAGAAAAAAAACTCTAAATTTCATATGGAACCAAAAAAGATCCTGAATAGCCAATATAATTTTAAGCAACAAGAACAAATCTAGAGGCATAACATTATCTGACTTCAAGTTATACTACAAGGCCATAGTAATCAAAACAGTATGGTATTAGTACAAAAGCAGGCACAAAGATCAATGGAACACAATAGAGAACCCAGAAATAAAATAATATAGGTACAACTTATTGATTTTCAACAGAGCAAAACAAACAAACAAACAAAAAAAACCCATACACTGGGAAAAAGATGTCCTATTCAATAAATGGTGCCGGAAAAATTGGTTAGCCACATGAAGAAGAATGAAACTAGATCTCTCTCTCTCTCACATAAACAAACATTAACTCAAGATGGATTAAAGACTTAAATAGAAGACTTGAAACCATAAAAATTCTAGAAGTAAATGTGGAAATAATGCTTTTGGAGATTCAGCTAGGAAAAGAATTTATGATTAATCCCCCCAAATTAATTTAGCATCAAAAAAAAAATGGAACTTAATTAAACTAAAAATTTTCTGCATAGCAAAAGAAATAAACAGAGTAAATAGACAACCTACAGAATGGGACAAAATATTCACAAACTATACATCCAACAGAGGACTAATATCCAGAATCTAAAAATAAGTCAAACAAATTATCAAGAAAAAGAACATTAAAAAGTGGGAAAAATAAATGAACAGATATTTTTCAAAAGATGATATACACATGGCTAATAAACACATGAAAAAATGCTTTTCCCTAATCATCAGGAACATGCAAATTAAAACCACAATGAGATATGCCTCACCCCTGTCATAATGGCCATAATTAAAAAGTCAAGAAACTATAGATGTTGGCATGACTGTGGTGAAAAGGGAACATTTATACACTGTTGGTGGGAATGTAAATTAGTAAAACCTCTATGGAAAATAGTACAGAGATACCTCAACAGCTAAAAGTAGATCTACCATTTAATCTAGCAATCACACTACTGGGTATCTACACAAAGAGAAAAAAATCATTATATCAAAAGACACCTGCACTCATATGTTTATCACAGCACGACTCACAATTGGAAAGATACGGAATCAACCTAAGTGTCCATCAACTAATGAGTAGATAAGGAAAACGTGGTATACACATATATCATGGAGTACTACTCAGACGTAAAAAGAATGAAATAATGCATTTTTCAGCAACTTGGATGAAACTAGAAACCATTACCCTAAGTGAAGTTACTCAGTAATGGAAAAACAAATAACACATAGTCTCCTTTGTGCAAGTTAAATGATGAGTATATATGGTCATAAAGTTGTATGATGGACATTGGAAACTAAGAAAATGGGAGATTGGGAGGGGAGCGAAACATCAAAAATTACCAGGTACAATGCATTCTATTCTGGTGATGTGTAGGTACACTAAAAGTCTTGACTTTGCTATAATACAATTCATCTATTTAACAAAAAACACTTATACTCCCTAAATTTATTGAAATAAAGTAAATAAAAACATGAAAATAAAAAATACAGATTATTAAAAAAGCTAATTTTAAACCTCTTCAATTTGGATGTCCAAGTTGACATTCAAAAAGGCTTGAGAATTTTTAGTCTCTTTTTATAATAAGAAATACATAATCAGAAAATATACAATTTGGGTTTATTTTGTTTCTGAGTGTGGTATATAATTGTGGCCTTTGGTTTTCCCTCTAAGATATTTTTTCTATTTCTAGCAGTATATTTTACTGTACACAGTCAAGAGATGTTAATGACATTTTTAAAGCAATTTAAAAATCATCATTTTTCTCTAAAACTATACCTTTGTGATATGCGCAACTCAATCTTGATTTCCCATTCATAATGAATAAATAATTTCTCAGACAACAAAATCAAAATATAGAGACATCTATTTCATAATCTATTTCATTACATTCAATTAATGGGGAAAATGCACCCTTGAAAAATCCTAAATTTGTAAATAATATTATAGTTTGAAAATTTCCTGATAAATTTCCATTGAGAATAACATTCTTATTATTTCCTGATCCTCTGTAAAGAGAATGAGGTAGCCACATTCAAATTACAGGCTCTCTTTTAATCTTACCCAAATTTGACTTTCTAGTTTATATCCTAAATAAAGTCATTTTCTAGAGAACAAAGACAAAAACATAAAAAATCCTTACTGTTTTAGAATTCTTAGCTCCCTGTTAACTATGTCATCAGCAATGTTTGTTGTTGTGTTCTCAGGTCATTTTTCAGAGAGAAACATATTGTATAACTTTATGAAGATTATGCTCTACATGACAGAGCATAGAAACAAACTGTACTTCATAGCCTTCTAGCCTTTTCCCTTATTGGTTTGAAGTCACTGGTTGAGGCCACTGGCACAGTCAACATTTCTACAAAACCATGGCCATTTGACTGCTATTGCATTTATTTTCTGTAGCTACCTTTTAAAAAGCTTTAAATTATCCACTCAAAATTTTATCTTTACCACTTTGGAATGTTTACTGATAACTTGGACAAATTTTCCTCCTTCAAACTTTTTTTTTTGGTTGCTTTATTATCTTTATTAATATGTCCAATGTCCCCTCCCTGGTTCTTTGGATAAAGATGATGGGAGAGACATCTGTTCTAAAGCTGTTTGAAGGGTGATTTTGATGACTTAATGCCTTTTCAGACTTGTGCTGCCACTGCTGTTCTTTGGTTTTGATTTTAAAGCAGCTGAATGGAATCTCTAAGCCTTCCATTATGTCTGAGTTTTTTTTTTTTAAATTCTGAAGAAATAATTTAGAACACGTCAAGGACAAATGGAGTTATA
>CAUYRT010103396.1:0-11725 GCA_963574885.1 Lepilemur ruficaudatus
CGTTCTACTAAGTGAAGTATCCCAAGAATGGATGGACAGGCACCACATGTACTCACCAGCCAATTGGTATTAGCTGATCAACACCTAAGTGGACACACAGGAACAACATTTATCGGGTGTCGGGCAGACGGGAGGGGGGAGAAGGGGATGGGCATATACATACATAATGAGTGCGATGTGCACCGTCTGGGGGATGGTCAGGCTTGAGGCTCTGACTGGGGGGGGGCAAGGGCAATGTACATAACCTTAACATTTGTACCCCCATAATAGGCTGAAATTAAAAAATAAATAAATAATAAAATAAAATATGAAAAAAATAAAAAAAGATTCAGTATTGTTAAGATGTAAATTCCCTTGTTTTATAGATTGAATGAAATTCCCATAAATATTCCATCAGGCTTCTTTTTTTGGTACAAATTAACAAGATTATTATTATTATTTTTAGAGACAGGGTCTTACTCTGTCTCCCAGGCTGGAGTGCATCAGCATGATGACAGCTCACAGCAGCCTCAAACTCCTGGGCTTCAAGCAATCTTCCTGCCTCAGCCTCCTGAGTAGCTGGAACTATAGGCATGTGCCACCACACTAGGTTAATTTTTAAATTTTTTGTAGAGATGGGGTCTATGTTGCCCAGGCTGTTCTTAGACTCCTGAGCTCAAGCGATCCTCTGCCTTGGCCCCCCAAAGTGGTGGGATTACAGGCATGAGCCACCTTGCCCAGCCTAGATTATTTTAAATGAATACAGAAATACAACAATGAAAACAAAGCAAAACAAAAAAAACCCAGAAAAGCCAAAACAATTTTGAAGATGTCGAAATTGGGAGGAATCAGACTACCTAACTCCAAGATTTACTGTATAGCCATAGTAAGTAATCAACAGTAATCAAAGCAGTGTGGCATTAGCATAATGATAAATGCACTGGCTAAAGGAACAGAGTTCAGAAATAGACGCATGTACATATGGTCAACTGACTTTAAACAAATGACTAAAAGAAGAGTCTTTTTAGTAACTAGTGCTACAACTGGATATCCATATACAAAAAAAATCAATCGTGATTTTTACATCACACATACACAAAAACTTACTTGAAATGGATCACAGACTTAAGTGTAAAAGCTGAAAGTTTAAAACTTCTAGAAGAAAACATAGTAAAATAAAGATCTTTGTGTCCTGGAGATAGGCAAAGATTTCTTAAAACACAAAAAGCAGGAATCATGAAAGGAAAAAATTGATAAATTAGACTTCATCAGCATTTAAAACTTCTGCTGTTCAAAATTACCATTAAAATGAAAAAAGACAAACTGCTGACTGGGAGAAAATACTCATAAGACACACCTGAGAAAGGACTTAAATCTAGAATATACAAAGAACTCTTACAAAGCAATAAAATTTGAAAATGGGCAAAAGATTTGAACAGACACGACAAAAGATGCTGTACAACGACCAATAAGTACATGAAGAAATGCTTAACAGCATTAGTCTTCAGAGAAATTCAAGTTAAACTACAAAGTGTCCCAAAGGTTGCCATACATAAGGAAAAATGGGTAACTGGGGCTAAATATACATTTACAAAATATTCATTACAGAATTATACAAAATATTTACAAAACATTCTCTATGTGTTGGCCACCTCTTTCTACACACACACACACACACACACACACGAAATCTTCTCTCCCAGTCATGGTGAGCACGGTCCAAGATATCTGTTGTTATGCAAGTAATTGCATTTCAAATGCATTTCTGTAAATGATTCACGTTTCTCATCTTTTCCTTGTCCATCATGGAATTCAAGTGGCCCCACAAGCAAAAGTTGAGTGGGGAAAGATAAGGGAATCTTGCAGGCCATTCCATGGGGCTGCAGCAACCAATCCATGAACTGGAAACTGTTGATCCAACCATCACTGTACCCTGATACCACAATGAGGTGGTGTCCCGGCATGCTGAAAATAAGATGGAAACTCTCCATCTTCGTTTAAGACAGATGGCATTGTTATCCTGTAGCATGTTTAAGTAAAGGTCAGCATTAAGATTTGTGTCAAAGAAAACAGGTCCAACGATTCTGTTGCCCATATCCTGCACCACGCCATCACTTTTCCGGTATCTCGCATTTCTGATGGACTCATCCAGTTTGGGTTGCTATCACTGCAGTAACATAGGTTTTGGTGATTGACTTCTCCAACATAAAAATTGGCTTGATCAGTAAAGAGGATCTCAGCTGTGAAGTTTGTTTTTGCCCAATTTGTTTAGAGCCCATTCACAAAATTCAAGCCTCTTACCTGGGTCATCTTCACTAAGATGGTGTAACATTTGCATTTTGTATGGATGTCATCTTTCATTTTTCATAATGCACTGGACACACAGTTTCTGCAGATAATCGTCGTACGTTCCGCAGATTCCTTGCAAACACTGCCAGTATCTCGACAGTTGTGCTGTGGACATCCACTTCTCTTGATCCACAACACTTCCAGTTTTCTTGAACTTCTCAGTAAGTTTGGCAACAGTGTTGTGTGTAATGTGCTTGCATGCTTCCCGTTAAAGTCCACTGCAACCTTGCAACAGCTCCCCGAACCAACCATCAGGATTGTTTTAATATGATTTTCTTTTGACAGTGGCATTCTTTTAGGGCAAGTGTCCCCAACCTATGGTGAGTTTTATAATTACTTCATTATATATTACAGTATAATAATAATAAAGTGCACAATAAATGTAATGCGCTTGAATCATCCCAAAACCATCCTCCCTCACTCCCCAGTCCATGGAAAACCTGTCTTCCACAAAAACAGTCCCTGGTGCCAAAAATGTTGGGGACTGCTATTTTAGGGTATCTGAAAGAATTTAAAAAAAGTAAAAATATTAAAAAAAAATAATATAAAATATGAGTTTATTTTTCCTATGTATGGAGACTTTTGGAACAACTTTTACAATGAGGTTCCACAACATTTTCACTAGAACGGCTAAAATGTGTTGATGAGAATATGGAGTAACTGGACTCTCATACATCGCTAGTGGGAATGTAAAATGGTACATCCATTTAAACAACTGATGTAGTAGTTTCTCCTATAAACATACGTAGAGGGTATTAGAAAAGGCACAAAGGCCTGGGCAAAGGGACTGTGAGAAAGGTGGAAATCTGGCAGTCCTGCAAACAGGACTTGGATATGATTGTTATCAGCCAGCTGCACACAGCAGGCTTTGGAATGTATGGAAGCGTGACTGATGTTGGGTCCCTGCCCTTTTCTTTATAGCCTTAAGGAACAACAAGGAAATTACAATTATAAATTTAATTTATATTGCTAAATAGACTTGTTCTGAACAATGTGCTTACTGTATGACACCAAAGATTTCATCTATACGTTCTTTACTGTAAACACATATGCCTTTTCCTACAATAAATGCAGAGACTTTGAAAGGTCCGAGAGCTCTTTGAAAGGAAAAGAGTCTCTCCTCTTCCTTCAGCCTGAGATTGTGGTCTGGAGCATTCTTTGTTGCGCCATGACACTCAGAGACGCTGGACAATCTCTAAAGCATACAGTTACCTTATAATCCAAAAGAAATTTTCCCAAGAAAAATGAAAACATATCCACAGAAAAACTTTTACACAAACAGTCATAGCAGATTTACCATGACCAAACACTGAAAAGAACTCAAAAGTCTACCAACAGGCAAATGGATAAACAAATTCTGGTATATATCCATACAAAGGAATACCACCGAGCAACAAAAAGGATTGAATTACACATTGATGAATCTCAAAAACATAATGAACATTACACTGAATGATGAATATACTGAAAGAAGATACCAAAAAATAAGATTTCTCCTCTGTAAAATAGAGACAATAATAGCACCTATGTCATATGTTGTTGAGATGAGTAAATAGGTTAGGTTTTGTTCATGTGAAACACTTATGTCTTGCCTGGCCTACAATAAAAACTCAAAAAATGTTAGCATGATAAAATTTTCTTAAAGATAAATAACTCTGCACAACAGAGTCACTATATACCAGTGGTTCTCAACTTAGGGCAATTTTACCCACTAGGGGACACCAGACAATGTTGTAAAGACATTTTTGATTGTCATGATTAGAGGGTTGCTACTGGCATCTAGCAAATAGAGGTGAGCGATGTTGCTAAATATCCTACAAGGCACAGAACAATTTCCACAAAAAACAAAGAATGATCTGACCCAAAATGTCAATACAGCAGAGGCTGAGAAACCCAGATATAAACAAAGTGACAGAACAATCTACAGACAGAAAGGAAATATTCAAATTATTACAGAAAACTGAATTCAAATCCAGAATAAGTAAATTTGTATCTGTGTGTGTGTATCCTGCAAGTCAAAAAGAAAAAAAACAAGACCAATAGGAAAAAGAGGAAGGAATAATATGGGCAGTAAACGTATGAAAAGATCCTTACCCTGCAGGGAAGGCAAACTGTACACGAGATAGCACTTTAAAACCAATAAACTAGCAAAATATAAAAAATCTGACAATACTAAATGTTGGTCATGACACAGAATAACAGAAATCTTTATTATGCACCACAGGGAAAAAGGTGAATTATCACAGCCCATATGAAGACATGTACGAATGCACATATGCACATACGCATTCTTATTTATGCGTTAGAATAACAGTGATAAAAGACGGCAGTTACCTCTAGGGATTTATATCTTAAATTACTGTTTCTGTTCTATGGAAGCTTTCATATGGTTCCCATTCACTGCACACCTATTACATATCAGGTAATGTGTAGCACAGGTGCTTTATATACTTCATCTTTTATTTCTTAGAACAAATCTGTTGTAGATATTACTCCTCTTTTAGATGCATAAATTGAGGTCTCTGAGAGATTAAGTAATTTTCTCAAGGTTCAGACTAGCAAGTGGCAGAGCCAGGATTCAGAACCAGGTCTTTATAGTCCAAAGCCCAACTCTGTCTCTCCTGCAACAGCACAACATTTTGATCTATGTCTTGATGTTTAACAAAATTAAAGCATTCTTGGGAATATTTCTAGTTTTCATAGACATAGTCTCAATCAAGATCATTCTGGAATGGGGTAAACAAAAAAGAAATGGGATGGCAAAATGCAGAGTTAAGTCAAACGAAAGAAAAATGTACACAGACATGATGTTATGTACATAATTTCACTGGTTCACAAATTCCCTGGAGCCCTACCAAAAGGCCTTTGGATCCCAGGTTAAGAACCCTTACTTTAGCTGCAGGAAGGGAGGCTAAGTTCAATTATTTTATTTAAAGCAGTGGTCCCCAACCTTTTTGGCACCAGGGACCAGTTTCATGGAAGACAATTTTTCCACAGCCCCGGGGTTGGGTGGAGGGGATGGTTTTCAGGATGATTCAAGCACACTACATTTATTGTGCACTTTACTTCTATTATTACATTGTAATATACAATGAAATAATTATACAACTCACCATAGTGCAGAATTTAATGCTGCCATTGATCTGACAGGAGGCGGTGCTCAGGCATTCATGCAAGTGATGGGGAGCAGCTGTGAACACAGATGAAGCTTGGCTGCTTCCCTGCTGATCCCCTTGGGCTGTGCAGGCCGGTTCCTAACAGGCCACGGACTGGTACCAGTCCACAGCCCAGGGGTTGGGGACTACAGATTTAAAGAACTGTTCAAACTTCTTTGTTTAATCACAGTAGTGCTATATAAACCAGTGCACAAAATGAGTGTTTCAACACTGCTTGTGCTCAGAATCTTTTGGTTTGCCTCAGTAAAATCTACGATCATTCATACTGTAATGAGCTCTTTGCCGCAAAACTACATACAAGAGAAGTAATGAAATTTGTGGTTATGTAAGGCTGGTAAAATTAGTTTAATTCAACCGGACATCCTGTGTGTAAAAGTTACCTTTGTTGAGAACTGAAAGAACAAAGAACAAGAGATATTAGGCTTAGAAAAAGAGGTTGGATCTTTTTGATATCTAGACACAATTACTATTAAGCTATATTCCACTTTATATCCATATTTACAAAAATGCACCACAGAGTTCATCTTTAGTTATAAGAAAACGTGACACAATGGAGATGTTAATCCACTAGTCTTTTTTTTCATGAATATTAGTCTTTTCCCTTCTATGTCCTTCTTTCTCATTTTGAGTGTTGGTTCATGTCTTTCCTACTTTCCAATTCCCCTCATAATTCTTTCAATCTGCCATTTTTATCCTTTAAGTAGATGTACTGTAGGATTTTGTTTTGTTATGTAGATTTCATATTTTCTACCCACCTAATTTTGAATTAGTATATTTTCTTTCTCTCAACAAATATAAACTGGTTACTTTCTTAATCTATCCTGTTTCTCAACTGAATCTTTTGATGATGACAAAGATTCTCTGCTTGATAAAACTCCAGTCAGGCCTAAGCTTTCTGTGTACTTAGTCATAAAATCCAGTTTTAGCAAGCACCCCTCATCCTTGCTATCTGATCACCCTTGCTATCTGATCAGGTTCCTCATCCTCCATCCTCTCCCAGATGTATGATGTCTTCAGCAAGAATTCTGTTAGGTCACTTTAACCAGAATCTCCTTTACCCCTGGTTTCTTCTTAATAATTTTCCACCACTGATTTCCCCCCCTTCCTTGCTTCTTGGCTATAAATTCCCACTTGCCCATGCTGTTTTCAGAGTTGAGCCCACTTTCTCTCCCCTGAAGCAAAATCCCATTGCAGTGATTCCTACAGCTACTGTGAAGGTCCTAAATAAAGTCTTCCATACCATACTTTAACAAGTACCATTAAATAATTTTCTTCTTTAATAGGAAAGGGAGACACTGCTTATACTGCATACTAGTTCAGAGGTATGCGCCATCCAGCCCACTGTCTTGTTTATTTTATAAACATTTGAGTAACTATGAGCAAGAACTGTGCTATGCAGACAATGGAATCAGTGAACACTGTGGGAAGACTTAAAAAAGTTCAAGAAATGACCTGAAACGTCCCAATTTTTCTTAATGACTGACAAAGCATGTAACAAATTTATCCACATTTAAAAAGTTATTTATACTTTCAACAAGTACATCATTTAGGGAGAGACTACAACGTATAACAACTATTATACAAAGCTGGCAACTAATCTTAATATTATCTCCTTGGACTTTAAAGAACACCTCCTCCAACTCTAGTATACAGGTGCATAGTATTCAAATCTGTAGTTTCTTTATTTTTGTCTTTAAACATCTTCTAGATTTTGATAATTCCCTTCCTTCCTTCCTTTAAAAACATGAGAACAATTATTTGTCATAAAGATTGTCCACATGCCCCAACTTTTTTACTTTTATCTAGAAAATTGGTGTTAACAGAAGACTAGACTTTGACTTTGCAAACAGGCTGGGTAATTTTTGCACAAGTCACTTAACTTGGCTACCTGAATCTCATTTTTCCCCTTTCTAAAGCATGCTAAAATACTATCTCACAATGTTTTCTAAAGGTGAATAAAGCATCTCCATTACCCAGCACAGTACTTGGCAAAAAACAGGTGTCCAATCAAAGCAAGGGATTCTCAGCTTCTAAATTCCTTGAAAGAGGGAGCATGTACATCCCTGCCCTCACAAAAACTACCATAACAATTCACATTTAGCATAAACTCAATGACTCCCAGACATTGCCATAGGAGGAAGTTTCCAGCATTTTGGTAGACGTTTCACTTCCATTACTTTTTTGGGGGCGGCCCAAACTCAGCAGTTGTATTCCAGTATAAGACATAGGAGAGGTTCATACAGAAGAGGTTTAATGATTTTTTTATTCTTTTAATTAACCTTTCAACAGCTTTCCATGGTTCCTATAGAATGCAAATTGTGATCTAATTGGTCCCAGCCTATTTTCCTCCTTAAGACGTTCTAGCCACACCTGCCGTCTAGCTGCTCCCTAAATACCCTACACTTACTCCAGCCTCGAAGCCTATTTTCCTCTAACTAGAATGCCCCTCTCCCATCTTCACAGGCTGGGCTCAAACACGGCCTCCTGAGGCTGCTGCCCTTCTCGACTCCTCTGCCTCCATTACTCTATTTTGTTCACATCATAGCACTTACCACTACCCCCAAATTCTCGTTTCCAAGTGAGTCATCGCCTCCTCTAGACTGACTGTGAGCTTCTTGAGGACAGGACCTGGGTCTATTCTATTCCAAGGCGTATTCCTGTTGTCTAGCCTCTGGCATAGAGTAAGGCAGTGACCCCTGGGCTAGGAACTCATCCAAAGGTCCACGTTTTGGCTTTGAAGCCGGTGGAGCATTCACTGTGCCAGCGTTAATGTCCTCCCAGAACGGATCCCTTTGCTGGGTCTCAAAAGCAAGCGCCTCTTTTCCCCAAAGGGGACTTCGCCAGGAGTGTTGGACGCGCACCTGTCGAGTCACCTGTGTGAGATTCTGGATTCTCGGGCAGGGGTGGGTCTGGGCGTGGGGAAACTCGGGTGGCTACGGCTGCCGGCCCTAGCAAGGTGAGCGTTGGTCAGGCCGCTGCACTCATGAGGCTTCTGTTCGGGGCTTCTGGAACCTCCACGAGAGCCGTGAAACAGGCGGACACATCCTCCTGCGGAATCTGAGCTAACAGGGCCGGGGAGGGACACAGAACCCTACGTCGTCGGCCTCCGGAACCCGTTAGAACTCTTTAATACGGACTTCAGGAGCGAGGCGTCGGTCAGGAAGGCGGGCCCCTTCTCAGAGCAGTGACACAGAGTTGAAAACTCGTCACCGCTACACCAGACAACCACCTAGAAAACTCACCGGAAAGCGTAGGCTGCACAGCCGCCCCGAGGGACTTAGGCTGGAGGGAGGAGTCCCTGGACGCCGACGAGCGTGCGCGCACGCCGACGTTGCGCAGCCGCAGTAGAAGCCGCACGTGCTTCAGCGGGCCGCGCAGCCGCAGTATAGGCCTCGTGTGCCTGGGGTGGGGCGCGGAACTGGGCGGAGCTAGGCCGCCTCGCGCGCTGACGCGACTGGTCGCGGCGGAAGGGTGCAGGCGCGCAGGCGCGGCGATGGCTCCCGGGGCAGGGAGGCGGGGCCGCGCAGACGCCGTGAGAGGCGGTAGCGGCGGCGGCGGCGGGGGTAGCGGCGGCAGCTGTGAGGGGGTTCCGGGAAGATGGTGCTGATTAAGGAATTGTGAGTGGGTCTGTGGGCGCGAGCGAGGATCCGCGACGGCAGTGGGGGGAGAGGTGTTGATTGAGAAGTGGCAGAGTATTGCTAAGGCGGAGGGAGCCCTGGGCCGGCCGCTCCTTCGGCGCGTCCCCTCCCCCCGGCACGCGCCCCCGGCCCGCCCGAGGCCCCTCCGCCGGGCGCTGCCCGACCGTCCAGGCTTGGCCGTGGACACACGGCCGCCCTCTGCTCCCGAGCGCAGGCGGCTGGGTCCAGGCCCGAGCGCATGGCAGAGGAAGGCGCGGCCGCGAGTTTCCGCTGGGACCCGCCTTCTCAGCAGCCCTCCACCTCCTGTCTGGGTCTGGGCCGGTTGGTGGGACGGAGCTGTCGTCCGAGGGTGGGGGACGCACCTTGGGTCCGACTGTGATTTGTTGTCTGGGGTGGAGCCCTCTTGTAACCGGCGGGAGGTGGGTTTGCCAGGTGAAGGCAGCCTTGGTGTCAGGACTCGAGGTGGGACGTTGGCGCCCCGAAGTTCGTGCGAGAGTCCGGAGTCTAGGAAACCTGCACTCCCCTCCTGGCTTCTCAGATGACTTCACGGGAGAGCCGTCTCTGCTCTGAGTCTTAGTTTCCTCATCTTTTAAGATGAGGTGACACTTTGGGCCCCACCCACTTCGCTGAGTTGAAGTGAGGAGTTAGCACGTGTTCTGTCAAATGGAGTGGTTTCCAGGTGCACCAGACTGGCCAAGTGGTTTTGTTGGAAAGTCAGGGCTTTTTGCACTGGCAAGGACTGTCTGGAAGTGAATGTTCAGCTGTCATAGCTGGTTCCTGCCGTCAGCATCCCTTGGGCACCTAGGGATTTCGAGGATGGCCCATTCTTTGTTGTTTTTCACATTCTCTTTTCGTTTTAAATTCTTAAAAGTGCTTTTTGCTTAATTTAGCTGTCTGCAGACACCTTATTTGTAGTGTTTCCAAACTTCCGTTAAAAAGTCACCGATGTCACTTCTCGGCTTAATACCTTCCAAAGACTCTCTGTATCACCAAGAATAAAAATCAAAGTTTTTACAACAGTCTACAAAGCCTTTACACTGTTTTCTTTTCTGCTGTGATCTCATTTACTATTTTTTCCTCTCCCATTCCAGCCTAACAAGTTTCCTTGCTGTTCCTCCACTACTCTAGAATAAGCTCAGTTCAGGGCCTTTCTGCTTGCTTTTGTTCCCCTTGCTTGAAGTGCTCTTCCCTTGGATCACTGACTCACCTCCTTCCAGGTTTTTGCTGGAATGTTGTTTTCGCAGGGAATCCTCTGAAAACTTAATTGCCACTCCTACCAATTGGTATTTTCCTTCCTTTATTGGTCTGCATAGCACTTATTGCCATATAACATGCGACACAATTTATTTTTTCTGTCCTACTAGATGTTCTCTTTCTGCATGTAAGCTCCATGAATTTGCCTGCTTTGCTCACCTCCATATCCCTGGATTTTGGAATAGTCCATGGGACATAGTAGGTGCTCAGTAAATATTTGTTAATAAATTGATGAAAAATTATAACTTTGATCAGTGACAGGGATTTTGAGAAAAGACATTTTTGCCTCTTGTTGTAGAGTGAAATTTTGCAATGAAGCTTATTTATAGTACTGAACATTGCGTTTGTATAAAAGTTTTGTTACATGTTTATACAATGTATTATGCAAGTGTTACCTTATTTGGTACTCTGACATCTCTCTGATGAAGGTAGGTAGCACATATTAAGGCAGATGGAGCAAATAAGACACAAGGAAATTGACTTGGCTCAACTTACATAGCCAGTATGTTTCAGAAGTGATTTTAGATCAGAGATCTAGTCATTTTTCTTTAGTTATTTCCTACCTTCAAAAATGTGAAGTAACTGTTCAGTAGATCCTGTGGACAGTTATGTGAGTAGTATCAAACTAACTCATGGAAAGCAATTTCCATTGGGAATTTGCACAGTATGCTTTTTGCAAACCTTTATTTTCATTATAAAAATTTAAATGTACTGAGGTAATGAATATTGAAATGTGCCCAAAGTCTGTTTTTTCTAAGGAGTTATAAATTAAATTTCTTGATGTTCACTCCCTCATGTGTATCTCCCCTAGGTTTTATTTTTCCCTTTAGGCGTTTTGAAGGTAGAGGCTGTTTCTTATTTTAAGTATTCCCTGTGTCTAGCACAGCATCTAGTCTAGGTAGCACCCTGTAACTCTTAAGTGTTCTTGAATGAAAAAATGACTCTTCTACTCTCAAGTCAATTTTCTAAAATTGTTTTGGTCAGGAGCAATGAATAAGTATTCCTCTGTGAAGATATTGGTAACTAAAATATTTTGCCAAATGTTTACTGTCCTATAAAAGTCATCCATTGTTGGCCGGGCGCTGTGGCTCACGCCTGTAATCCTAGCACTTTGGGAGGCCGAGGAGGGTGGATTGCTCAAGGTCAGGAGTTCAAAACCAGCCTGAGCAAGAGCGAGACCCCGTCTCTACTAAAAATAGAAAGAAATTAATTGGCCAACTAAAAATATATAGAAAATATTACTGGGCATGGTGGCACATGCCTGTAGTCCCAGCTACTTGGGAGGCTGAGGCAGAAGGATCGCTTGAGCCCAGAAGTTTGAGGTTGCTG
>CAUYRT010103398.1:0-41029 GCA_963574885.1 Lepilemur ruficaudatus
ACATATCATCCTTCCCTCTGTGCCCCCAAGCAACATGATCAAGTCCTAGGGGTACAGGATCTGGCCTGCAGGCCTGTTCCCAGGTCCCTGAAGATCAATCACTGACCATGCCAGGGAGAAGTGTGCTGGTCCCGAGTTGCCTATGGGGTGCTCAAGCAGGTTTGACGTTTCTCTGCTTTGGAGTGTGCCGTGCTCTATGGAGCAGCCAGGCAAGCAGCACCATGGAGGGCTGGTGAGCAGGGGGTTCACAGTCTGTGCACCCCTTAGTTTGCTGCAGGTCTTTAAGAGGAAAGGTTTGAGCCCCACTCTCTGTGGAAGCCTCAGTGTGTTGGATGCACCAAAAGGAGAAGCAGCCACTCCTGAGAGCCCTGCCTCAATGTCTCTCTCAGCAGCCGTGGATGGGGGAGGGAAAGGGGAGGAAAAGAGTCTTAATGGAGGAGAACTAGTACTCTGGTCATCTCTGTCCCTCAGCCCACCTGGAATGTCCGGGCTCTGGGGTCATGCAGATCCCCTGGGATGCACCGTCCCCTGTGGCTCCTGCAGTCTGAGATGGAGTTGGGAAATGTTTGTGTGGGAATGAGTGAGATGAAAACTGAGGGACTGAGGCCGGGCGCGGTGGCTCACGCCTGTAATCCTAGCACTCTGGGAGGCCGAGTCGGGCGGATTGCTCAAGGTCAGGAATTCAAAACCAGCCTGAGCAAGAGTGAGACCCTGTCCCTACTAAAAATAGAAAGAAATTAATTGGCCAACTAAAAATATATAGAAAAAATTAGCTGGGCGTGGTGGCACATGCCTGTAGTCCCAGCTACCTGGGAGGCTGAGGCAGGAGAATTGCCTGAGCCCAGGAGTTTGAGATGGCTGTGAGCTAGGCTGACGCCACAGCACTCTAGCCTGGGCAACAAGTGAGACTCTGTCTCAAAAAAAAAAAAAAAAAAAAAAAAAAATAAAGAAAGAAAAATGAGGGGCTGAAGCCCCCCTGGGAAGATAAAGGTGCACGGTGGGTGGAGAAGCAATATGGTGTCTGCCATCTCTGCTTGGGTCTATAGTGACAAAAAGTGACCCTAAGTGACCCCTGCTTTGTCTTCAGGAAGCTTGCAGTTCACTGGCAGCAGCAGCCTTTGGCTTTGTGAGGGTAGAGAGGCTCTCCAGCAGCTCAGGAGCCTGCTGACTGCCAGAGATGTGGGAGAGGGAGAAACCAACCCCTCCACCTACCCTTTTCTCTGGACTCAAAGCCTCTCAGGGCTTGATCTCTGCTGTTATCTTGCTCCTTATTGTTCTGCTCCACAACTTCTTCCCATGGAATCTCTCTTGAATTAATTTTGGTATATGGTGAGAGATAGGGGTCCTGTTTCATTTTTCTGCAAACAATAGAAGCTGGTGTGGATGCAGAGAGAAAGGAACACTTATACACTATCGGTGGGACTGTAAATTAGTACAACCTCTATGGAAAACAGTATGGAGATTCCTCAAAGAAATAAATGTAGACCTACCATTCAATCCAACAATTTCACTGCTGGGTATTTACTCAAAGGAAATGAAGGCATTTTTTTCAGAAAGACACCTGCACTCAAATGTTTATTGCAGCACAATTCACAATGGCAAAGATGTGGAATCAACCTAAGTGCCTTTCAATTCATGAGTAAAGAAAATGTGGTATATATGTATACCATGGAGCACTGCTCAGCCATAAAAAGGAATGAAATAATGTAATTTGCAGCAACTTGGATGGAGCTGGAGACCATTATCCTAAGTGAAGTATCTCAGTAATGGAAAACCAAACACCGTATGTTTTCACTGATACGTGGGAGCTAATAGATGGCATATATGGGCACAAATCTACATAAAGGGTATGAGAAACCAAGAAGGGAGGGGTGGGTGTGGGAAAAACCATATTTATTGGGCACAATGAACTATTCTGTTGATAGGCACACCAAAAATCCTGACTTAAGCATTATACAAGATGCCTGTGTAACAAAACACTTGTACTCCCTTAATATTTTGAAATTAAAAAAAGAGGGAGAAAAAATCAATATGAGGCTATGGTCAGTAAATAATACCACTCACTTTGTTTGAAAGAAATCCTTTAAAAGAAAAAGGTAGACCATAGACTACCCCAGCTTTCCAAATAAGAATTTACTCTTCTGCTATAAGTTGTTATATGATATAAATGTTGTATGATAGAAGAACACAAAAAGTTTAGGCATATTAACTTATTAAAACTGTATTTATAAATTATCTTTCTTATTGTTAGATAACAAAAAGTCAGGGATTACGTATTCTTAATTCAGATGAATTTACTGCATCCTTTGATCGATGACGTAGTTACAAAGGAAAATGCTTTAAATTGGGACAGTAAAAGTACTACATCAGATTGCAGTGAAGATTAAATGAGAAAATACATACAAAGCCCTTAGCACAGTATCTAACATGTAATAAATGCTCAAATGTTATCTTTTAGAAATAGTTCTTCTCTCAGTGACTGTAGACTTTGACTACTAACAATTCTCTAAATTCAAGAATAAGTTTTCCAGTCGACCCTAGTACAAGCAGTCTTACAGTACTAGAACTAATTCCCATGGATTGATGAGAAAAAAAAAGAGTAACATTAAAGGTGTGCTAAAAGATTTATGTCACTCAAATGTCTATAAAATCCAATGGATGGCCGTGGTGATGCCAATGACTGTAGGGACATTTGCACATGACATTATTCCACTTGTGCTTAGGTGTTGCCCTGGACTTGGATCTTTCCTATGGAAATCATGCTTCGTTTACCTGGAAGATGCTTCCTTCGCAGGATATAAATTTAAGCTGCTCGTAACAGCTGGTGTGCTCTTCTGAGTATTCACTGAAATTACTGACGTAAATGTCATGCAACATATTTGGAATGTATTTTTCAGATAGTGTACATTTCCCTGCCATCCTTATGGCAGCAAATTGATGATGAAACTGGAGATGGAAATCCAAACAAAGAGCTTCTTTTTAATTTAGAATGCTTTTAAGACTCCTGCTACTAACAGTTCCAAAAATATTTTGAGATTTTCAGTTCTTGTGAGATTAATTTCTTAGCCTATATGTTTCTTACCATTAAAATTTTGTTACTTCTTTGTATTTTGGAGACATGTAACCCAACTGGAAAGAGGACAGGCTTTGGTTGCAGATAGAGTCACGTTCTAATTTTGATTCTACCACTTACTAGTTGCTAATATCCTTAAATTCTCAGGGACTCAGCTATTTCATCCATAAACTGCAAATGATGTTTTTTTCCCCACAAAGTTATGAGAGTTGAATGCACGAATAACATGAAATGTGCGTAGTGTAGTTTCTGGAAGGTAGTTATTAAACAACCAGTTATGATACTATTTTACTTCAGCATGAACTGTAGTTAACTAATATATTGCTTGAACCTTGAATATATAGGTTGAACCTTTAAGAAATTGCCAACCATGGAAAAATTGATTTTACAAATAAACGTTCTTTTTATACAAATAGTCCTTCCTTTTACATTGATAATTTTATTCTACATAGGCAACCTGTTAAAAATAAAACATTTATAGGAAAATGGCTTCTATGTTTTGTTCAGATACCTTAGATAGTCATAACTACCTAAGAGGTGAAAATTAAAAGAAATAGTGTGTGCAAACATTTAGCTGGGACCTGGAACAAAGTAAATGATAAACGACTGTCATTCTTTATTATAAGATTCAGCATTTTATATTTTCTATAAAGGGCCAGATAGTAAATATGTTAGGCTTTTTGGGCCATACCGTTTCTGTTGCAACTATTTGACTCTGCAGTTGTGGTGTGAAAGCCGCCACATACAATACGTAAATTAATTTGTGTTACTTTTTTCCAGTAAAACTATTTACCAGACTGGCTGGCAGTTTGCTGACCCTTGATTTATTCTAATAGTTTGGCCTGTAAGAAGTCTTCCTGAAGCATCAGGCAGATCAATCTTCAGAAAACTTGTAGGATTACTTTAGAAAAGCTGTCCTGTATATGTATTCTTCAGATTACTCCTACTCACGATGTGTCAGGTGCCCCGGTAGGAGGTGCTAGAGATAGAAGAACAAATAAAACAAGTCCATTAACCTACAAAGGCTTCCTTAAGTTTTAAATATAATATTTGCTCTTTACACCTCTGACAAAGGTCTGATAACAAGAATCTACCTAGAACTTAAAAGAATTAACAAGAAAAAATCAAAAAACCCCATTTATAAATGGGCAAAGGAGATGAACTGAACATAGATTTTTTACTTATCCATTGTTTCAGAAAAACTGCTCTAAAAAAAAAAATTGAAAGACAATCACAAGCCAAATCATGTGTTTGAAAGAATGAGGATGTACCTTCACAATAAAAAATAAAACAGGAAGTGTTAAAGTAAAATGTCAGAAATATCAACTGTGAAACTTAGTACTTAAAGAAATCTGACATTCCATACTTAATAACCTAATAAAATGACTCTCATCCTGGCACTGTCCTTTCCCCTGAATTATCTGAGTGATGTATTGCTTTAGTATATAAAAATCATGGCCATCTTTATCTGTAGCCTACTCAACATGAGGTAATGTTTTGATTTTCAGTCAATTTATAAACATCTAAAATCTGACACATGAAATATTCAAAGCAGCCACATTGATGGAGATTTTTGTACAAACACAACCACATTGATACAGCAAGGAAGCAAGGTTTGAGCCAGTTTGTTGCACAGAAGACATCATTTTCCTAAAAACAAATGGGGTGTTAAGTTCAGCTGCCATCACAGTGACAGTATAAACAACTAAAAGACAGAATTATTGCCAAGTGTTCCACTTTGCTTAATAATGATTGAAAGGAAATTCACTGGGATACCACGAGGAAATACAGATTTTTAGAATTTTAGTTTTTTAAAAGAAACAGCTACATAAAGCAAAAATGTACATTTATGTTCTCAGTTGTATTTATTTTAAAACGTAAAAAAATAAAATGTAACAATTTAAAATTCTTTCTTATTTCATTTTATTCGTAAGTCTTTCAACTTGGGGAAAATCCTTTCCAGGAGATAAAAAAGTCAAATATTTGCACTGTTTATTTCTCAGCCACACAACTGCAGAAAGGATAAAAAAAGAATCACTTTCTTGGTCATATGCTATTTTGTTCCCTATCCAGCTGGAAGTGAAACCTCTTGGGGGTAGATAAAATGTCAAAAATTGTGCCATAGTTTAGTGAAATGCATTAGAGTAGTGTTTTGTGTTTTGCTTTTTTGTGAATATGGTGTTCAATGTTTAAAAGTTAAGTAGATTTATACAGTATCCTTCATTTTTAGAGACCATGTGGTTTGACATAAAATGATTTATAAGTCTGTTTCTTGCTATTGATATTTAAAGGGGAATATTTCTAAATTTTTTTCAGAGTATTTTGTTTCAGTTTTTGTTCTATTTAATCAAAACAGAATAGGATGTTTTACCAAGTTCTCCATTACACCTGGGCTTAGAAAACCATTGGTGTGTGCATACTTATAATAACACACATGTCTGTATGCACACACAATAAACCAAGGGAAGGAAGAATGTTAAGACTTTTTCACTGGGCCATGATTTGGGGACTACTATATTAGAAACTTGCAAAAGTTAAGCTATTCCTCAGGTCATACAGATTAACTTCATATTTATTTAAAATCCAGAAGGTGAATCTGGAACAAATGGATTTTTGCCTGCATCCAATATATAACAACATTATATACATGTATATATGTAGTTATAGCTATATAGTTGTATACATAATTATATATAGTTATATAT
Source organism: Lepilemur ruficaudatus (assembly GCA_963574885.1). Classification (NCBI taxonomy): domain Eukaryota; kingdom Metazoa; phylum Chordata; class Mammalia; order Primates; family Lepilemuridae; genus Lepilemur; species Lepilemur ruficaudatus. The sequence continues at coordinate 5,779 of CAUYRT010103398.1, forward strand.
ACATAACACTTCTCCATATATCTCTTTGCTGAGTATAGAGTTGCTTTCCTATATTGTTAAGGATTCCAGTTTTTTTAGGGAGACATGCTAAGTTATATTTCTTAACCAGTTCCTTTTCTGAGGGATTTATAGATTAATTGGAGCTAGCTCCCTAACTAAAAGCAATCTCAAATTTCAATTTGACAGATGCATGGGACAATATATTTTGACAGATAATTCTCTTGAGAATCTTTAAAATTCAAATTATCTGATACAAAAAGCTCTCTTTCTTGTGTTACAGTGCCAACCCAGAAGACATTATCCAATATATATTTTTTCCGTAGCTCATGCTTTTCCCACCTACTGTTTCATCATCTAGGTAAAAGCTTTTCAAATTTCAGGGAAAAGATGAGTTATTTAAAACTTAAATGATAAGATATAGATACCCTGAAATCAATATCTTAGAAACAATAGCTCAGGACAACTTTTCAGGATACTGGAGGCGAGAATGAACTCAGCGGTCAAACATGTGGGAAAGTTGGAGGAGGGTATTAAATAGTTCTTTTTAGGTCCTATAGGAATACTCATTGCTATTACTATAATAATCAGTCTTTTCTGAATTTCTAATCTAAAGGTGTGAATACAGAATCTTTTTCCTCCCACAGAATGCCTATAAACATATTGAAAATGTTATCAAGGTTCTCACCAGATCTGTGGCTACTAATAATGCAAAGAATCTTTCCTATTGTCATATATTGAGGAAATATCCACCTAATCACAGAACTCAATTGTTTTCATCAACAGCAACATTAGGTGCATAGATAAAGTTTTGTTATGATTCCCTGATTCTGTTATTACCTGCCAGGGCATTATGCTCAATGTCCTGAGAGATAATAGCATACATTTAATCCATCTATGGCTCAGAAACATTTATAGTTGGTGTTTTTTGTTATCTGCAGTGTTGTAAGTGAGCTAAGTATACATATTTAGGCAATTCCACTAAATATAAATTTTCAACATATATAGCATCTGGTATTTAGGCATAAACAGATGGCTCCAATGTAGATGTTTTCAGATATTTGGCTACTATTCCATTGTAGATCATAAATCATGGTTATACCCAAAGGCTCTTGAGCTAAAGAAGATTGATGTAAAGCTTTCTTGCTACTCAGGGAGGACTTTAATGGTATACATATACACACACACACACAAACACACAATCTCCATTAGGCTAGCTATTTTCCCCAATGCCATTTTTATTACAATAAAAGGGGTATTGTAAATAAAAGGTAAAAGACATTTTAACTAACCAAATATATTTCTAAACAACATAATGAGCATACTCATAATAAACCAAATAGTATTTATTCAGAACTGTCCAGTGTCAGTCACTTTCTAAATTACAGGTATATAGATACAGGTACAGATATATTCCAGAGTTCACTGTACTATAAAAAGACAGGTTATATAATGTTACTTCCCCAAAAAAGAACTTTTAAGTCAGAATTTGCATGTTTTATTGCATGCTTACATGATTACCCTGTAGACACCAGAAAAAAGGAAGGGGAGATAGCAGAAATGTCTTGGGGGTAGACATTCAGTAGCAAAGGAATATCTTCAAGTTCTATTAAGACCATCAGCTTTACAAGTGATTCACACATGATTTATATAATGTGGTATTATTTTTCATTTTGTATAGTATTCTAATGATCTTAGTATTGTTCCCCTCCTCATATTTCTAATAATCATAACTGCAATTATCTTAATGGCATTTTAAGGATCTGGTCATATCAGATCTTTGACATTTATAAGGTTTACTTCCAAAACTTTTATGAATACAAAGTCAAAAAGAGCACTCTAGCACTCTTGCAGAAATTGTATTTGCTGGCTAAGCTCCATTAGACTCTGTGCCTTTTCCTCAGTTTTATCATGACCATTGGTACCGATGTGAACATATATTTGCCACACTGGAAAAGTTCAGGAAGATATCATTGCAATGCATATGCTGATTTGCATAGGATTGATTTAAGAACCACATGAACAGCTTATTCAAGCACAGTAAACTCCTAGCAAGTTTATGTCTTGTATTACTAATTTCACAAACTTGGGAAGAGAAGAGGAATCACAAGAATAGATGGCATAGGAGGCAAAACGGGGTCTCCGGTCCAAATCAAGGTCACAGGCATGTTTTCTTTGAATGCCATAATACCTTAAAGAACATTAATTTGGAGATTTTGAACAAAGATCTAGATTCATAATTACTAATGACAAATAAAGAAATCTGGATAGATGGGTTTGTTTCTCTATGGTTGGAGATGAGTAACGTTTGTCCCCTTTTAGAATGGCATGTGTTCCCTTTTCACCCATTTTCTCCACTTGATAATGTTATACCTGACCAAGGTCAGTTATTTAAATGACATGCCTCTCTCTGTAGGGGCTTAAAGATAGTGACTAACTGTATCTTCATTACTACACTAAACTTAAACTCCAGGCTCAGATTCATCTCCTGAGTCAGTCCAATATGCGTGGCATTCTCATTATAAATTCACTTTCTTTCTTTACCCTCTTCAACTGTTGTCTCATGCTGTACCAGTCTGTAAATGATAATCTCGCTGAAGCCACATGCTACTTCAAGTGAGAAAGTGCGTGCCAGTGATAGTCATGATACTTTTCACATGTTACAAACAAGTGCGTGCTCCTCTTTTTCATTGTGCACACCACTGACAAAGTCTATTAAGGAGGAACTGACAGAACCCAGAGTATTGTCCTAACAGGTTATTTGCATTTATTTTGCTTTGGTTAATAGAAATTCTTGTGTTTTCATCAGCAAGAAATCTCAGCATGAATACGTGGTTTTACTGATAATGAGGATATTAAAAAGGCAGAAATGGAAAAGTGGCATCTAGCTGAGTAGACTGGCTCCAACATTCAGCAAATTAGGCTGCCCAACGTGACACATCTATGGCAGAAAAGGAGTTAATTAATTCATCAACGCAGTAGGCTAAAAGAAACCCCATGTGATAATTGACTTCACAAATGAAACGCAATGCCTTGTTAGTCCCCAGCATATCCTTGTGCCCACAATGTTTACATCTAATGGAAAAACAAGGAACTCCATATGCAGTGCCACACACCGCACACAGAGCAACACTTTCATCCCTTATCACCTCAAACATTAATTCTCCCTGCAATGCAGATCTTAAAAGCCATCTTTCTGAGAACAACAAGAAAGCAATCCAGAAAAAATAGGGAAACTGGGAACTTTACCCACAGATGCCAAATATTCTGTGCTAGAACTTCTCTCTGTTAGAGCATCTCCTCTCCATGGATCAATGTCCTTACATAGCTAATTCGCATGCATTTTCATGCTTATTTTATTACCTGGATGCAAATCTCTGCCAGGTAAAGAAATAACAGAACAAATAAATTGTGAGAAATTCATTTTTCTTAAATGTTGTTGAGATACCCCATATAGATGGGCATGTAAGTGTAGTTGACCCTCATCAACTGTGGCATGCCTCTAACCCCCACCCCAGCTACGGAGAGGCAATGATATAAAATGTAACCAAAATGTTTGTACCCTCATAATATCCTGAAATAAAAAAAAGAAGGAATTTATCTATATATCTCTCATCTGACCTCTATATGTGTATATATAAATATACATACATACATGTACATACATACATACACACATACATATATACATATATACGCATATATACACACACACACTAATTATGCTGTACCTCTTCAGGAAAAATACATGGCTAGTCCTTAGCAAATGTTTTAAAAGGTGTATGGCCAACCATATATTTTTTTCCCCAGAGGAACAGTATAATCTAAGGAGGGCACTGGTTCTGGAATCAAAAGACCTAGTTTAACTGTTTGCTTAATGTACACCTGGGAATGTTTTAATTTTAATAGAGGGTAACATTAATAACACTTAACAGAACAGTCAAATGAAAATAGAAATGCCTCCATAAATTTCTAAATAAAAGCATAGATAATAATAATTATTATTTAGCTAATACATTGCCATTTGAGACCTTAGATTTTTTTTTATAAGACTTGACCCACACCTACCTATGACTCCTGCTACACTCAAACAAAATTCAGACTGCAGTCCTTTACTGAGCATGTTACGTTGACCTGTCTACCATGAAAGAAATCCATCCTTCAATTTTTATTGTGCTGGATATATCTTGAGCCCACCAAGTAAATGAGGTGGTGCTAAGAAAATACTGGCTTTCCTGTTTTATTCCAATAAAATATAAGATTAAAAATAAAAATATAAAATAATTGCAAGTCAGGGTGCCTGCCCTGTGCCAGCAGTGTTATGTATCTATTATTTCTAATCCTCAAAACTGCTCTATCAGGTAAGTTTTATATCTTTGGCCAAAGATATGTCAAATCTAATTGCTGGAGCTGGGCACAAAGTCAGATTTTTCATTCTCAAATGCCTGTCTAAGGACTTTCTGATAAAAAACTGCCCTGTAGTTCTGGAGACACAATGATTTAATTTAAAAGAAAATATCAAAGAAGATTTCATATAAAGTAGCTGTTATCAGAAGGGTTTTCTCATGGAACATTGCTAAATAATGGTCAGTTTAGATAACACAAAGGGCTGGGATAACACTCACACTGTATCCCAATATGCAAATCATGGAGAATATTTGAAATGATTATTTGGATAATTCTTGAAGGAAACAAATACTATCACTTTTTATAGTGGAAAAATTAATGCTAGCTTTCCCAGCTGCACTATGAATGGTTTATTTCTTGCTTATATCATGTCTAAAGCAGTTCAGAAGGCTCTTGTTTTTTTTTGTAGCTATGCCGTCTAGAAAAAATTCCCTTAGCAGAAAAAGCTAGGGATGGAGGATGCATATCAGTTGTTAGTTTTACTGGCCCAGAGTGACACTCTACATGCACAGTATACTATCTAGTTGATAAATTTATTTCTTATAGGGCATGGGTTTACAATGTGAAACTAATTTATTTTATACGTATAACAGGGCTGAACAAATAAGTAAATACATTGTAGACATTGGGAGCCAGGTTTTTCACTATCAGAGAAAGTTAAAAAATAAATAAATACAAGCAAGAGAGCAGAATGAAGCCTAGAATAAACCCTGTGGGGCTGGCTATATGAGAGTTAGAGATATCAGTATGAACCTCTGTGTTTTAAAGGTTGTATGATATACATGTAAGTAGAGAAAAAATAAAATAATACCAATGGAAATACATAGAAATAGTTGCTAGCTCTATCCCTTGATAGGATCTAGAAGCTAAGACACCCCAGTAGCGTCAAACCCACCAAGGGCCCAGATCTTGGTTCCTGAATATAATTCCTAACAAAAGAAACCAGGACTTCTTGGAGAAATGGTTTATATTTTAGGGTAAATGTAAGAAGAACCTAAGACATCTTGCCATGCCACAGAGAAAAGGAGTACTTAAAAAGAATAAAAAAAGCATGGAGGTAGGTCAAAGGAGACAGGAACCAATCTGAAAGAGATGCCAAAAGCCAGAGACGAAACAAGTTGAGCGACAAAATAAGTAATATAATATTTTATTATAATTCTAAGTATAAGATATATATCCTCTGTCCATACTAATATAAATAAAAACTTGAATAAATAAATGGAGAATACAGGACAATTTTATCTTACAGAATAATTCTAGTTAGTAAAGGTGCTGATCTTACTAGTCCTCCACTGTTTTGAAGTATCTGATAGAATGGCAGAATAACCTTTTAAAAACTCAGTTACAGTTCCAGCTTTGGGGCAATACTTTGCAGGGCTAGAGCAAGGTTTTCCAGAATGCTCTGTATGTTGAATCGGCATACAATATGTGGTGCTGCTTCTCCAAGAGCCAGGATTTATGAGTCCAGAAATTAATTAGTGAAAACGGGAGTAACACCAACCACTATTGCCACTAGTGACCACCAGAAAAATTTTTGCTTCTTATTTCTGTGACCTCATGCTGTCTGCTGGCCCAGAGATCTTAATTCTACAGGGAGCAATGCTTCTACCAGGAGATATAACAATGATTCCATTGCTGGAGGTTGACTTCCACCACACCGCATTGGGCTTTTCATGAAGGTAGTTACAAGTTATAAGTATCAGCTAGGGCAAGTGACCAGTTACAGAAACAAGAACTGTAATTATCATAAGTATTTCCTTTTTATTTTATTATGAATACATTTGCATTTATATATATGTGCCTATGAGTATACATATATAAATATCATTTTCTTTCTTCTCTTATTCCCTTATGTAACATAAGATATATTGACTTTATATTATATCAGTATTTAAGTATTGTTAATTTTACATCACAGTATTTAAGTTACAGGATATCAGGAGAAGAATTAACATCATTCAAAGTCTTTACCTCCTTTTTTGGGGAAGGGATTAGTGCATTTTTGGTCATATGCAGGATAATTGTACCATGTTAGGCAGAACTTTGCTATTGTCATATTTGGAGATTAAATATAGATTAAGTGGATGCATATGAGCACCAAAATGAAAAAGGGTGAACTTGTGATGATTTAATTTATGTGTGAACTTGACTAGGCTAAGGGATGCCAAGATAGCTGGTATTTCTGAGTGTGTCTGTGAGGTTTCCAAAAGAGATTAGCATTTGAATTTGTAGGCTGAGTAAAAAATATTGTTCTCAATAATATGAGTGGATATCATACAATTTGTTGAGGATCAAAATAGAACAAAATGTGAAGGAGGGACAAATTTTCTCTCTCTGTGTATGAGTTGGGTCATCCATTTTCTCCCAACCTAGGACAATGTCACTCTGGTTTTTAGGCCTTTGGACTCAGATCAAGGCTTCCACAGTCATGCCTTCTTCCTGAACTGCCTTGAGACTCCTGAATTACGCCTCTGGCTTTCCTTTTTGTCTAGCTTACAGTTTATAGATGGTTGGATTCCTCAGTCTCCATAATCAATCACGCGAGTCAATTCCTATATTAAATATCTCTCTGTCTCCAATATGTATGTATTATATGCACACATATATTATTGATTCTCTTTCTCTGAAGAATCTTGACCAATCTGACTAGTACAATGACTATCTCTAACTTATGGAATATACCCAGAAGTTCATTCTTTCCTCACCCAAATTTGAAATTGCATGTAGTCAATTACACACAATTTAAAGTCAAATATTTCCAGCTATGCCTAGTAAAAATATTGGCGATTTATGTCTAATATTATTTTCATTAGGTTGCTTATGTTTTAAATGCCAATATGCTAATACGCATGAGTATAGATAACAGTAGATGCTTCAAAAAACTATTTTATAAGATTGTTCAATATAAAAGAAGTAAAATTAAAGCCTAGAAAGTGTTTTTTTGGGAAATAGCTAATAATATAAAATATAATTAATAATATAAAATATCACCTTATTGTAATAAAATAAAATAATAGAAAATCTATATTTGTCAAGTAGTAACTAAAAACAAAGGAACACTAAAAAGAGTTTTTTTTTTAAAGAATTATGCTTACATCTGCACAGGATATGGGTCACATATTATATTATTTTATTTAATTTTGAAAGAAACCATTTTCAACAGATGCAATATTCTCTTAGAAGGTATAGTATGTATAATTATTTATTCTTGAATAATAATCTCCAAGAGTTTATACAAAATTTGTATTAGTTTCTATATTTATCTAGATACAAGGTGGCATTATTTCCAAATAATATTGTATTAGCTACTCAAGCATGCTGTAACAAAGTACCGCAGACTGCATGGCTTAAACAATAGAACTTTGTTGTCTCACAGTTCTGGAGGCTGGAAGTCCAAAAGTAAGGATCAAGGTAGAGGCACAACTGGTTCCTTCTGAAATTTGTAAGGGAAGGATCTGTTCCAGGCTTTTCTCTGTCTTTGTTGTAGATGGTCACCTTCTCCCTATAACTCTAATGACCTGACTTTAACTTCAATACTTCTGTAAAATTTTTATCTTCAAATAATGACACATTCTGAGGTACAGGGGCTTAGGAGGTCAACACATAAATTTGGGAGGGGGGACAATTCAACCTATAACCTATCTGTATTATGCTATCAAAGTTTTTCCTCATTCCAAGCTTAGTCTACACACACACACATACATACGAGAGGGGTTGCTATTTAGGATAATTCAGGAGAGGATAATTGAGCACAAAGTCAAATCAGAACAGACAAATATAGTCCTCACATATTCCCCTCTTTAACAGTTGCTTTTAAGAAAACATCAATCTGAAAAAACTCTGAAAAAAAATCTCTGAAAAGTTTAAAAATGCATAGACCTGAAGGCAACAGAAGTCTAGGATATGGGAGAATAATTCTCTTTGATTATATCATTAGATGTAACCAAAGACCAGCTCAGCAACAAAAATCTCCCACTTTCCATTCTGGCAGTGACTAAGCATGCTATCTCTTATAATAAAGGCAAATTTTCTACTAATTCCATAGATTTTAAATGGTCCTAAAATATAAAAACAAAGTTTGTCCTCCTGTTTCCTTATAATAAAAATGCATTTCCATCTGTGCCCCAGAAACACTGAGTTTTCACTGTATTCATACTAAGTTTTGGTAGCACTTGTGCTAGGGATCAATGGATAAAATAACACATAGTGCCATATGACCAAAATATATTTCACAGATAAAAATTAATTACAGAGCAGTAAAGGACGAAATCTTGGAAACAAATGCAGGAAAAGAAACACACACACAAATCATACTAGAGGCTACTATACTTAAGATATTTTGTGCATATGTTATTAATCTTCCTCTGCTATGCAATAAATAATTGTGTTAGCTACTGAAACATCAGGAAAAAATAGAGTCAGTATCCAGAGAGGATGGTGTAATATTCCATAAATATTCAGGAAACTAAGACAGTCCCATGGGCTTTGGGAAAGGCAAAAGTGAATTTCGTGTTCTTAGTTTGTGAAGTGACCTAGTAGTGGGGTGAGTTAAATACAAGTGAAAACAACACAACATGTGAACTATTTATAGTCCTAAGGCCAGGACTTCTGTATGATAATACTCCCAAGAAATTTGGCAAAGAATCAATAAGATAATTCTCTCAAAGTATCTGATATATTAATAGAAGAAAAATCTCAGGATCAAGGTTAATAATATCTCTAATATAGTTACTATTAGAGATAAATGTTTTCTGTTAAGAAAAATAAGGCAGAGGGCAATATGGTTGACTAGAGACATCAGTCATTAGATCATCTCAAAAACAAGAAAAAGTTTCAGGTGAAAAAGCATAGCCCAGGTGGAATATTGAGGAAAAGGTGTCATAACTTACCCTTACCAGAGATCCCATGGGAAGAAATTGTGGATCAGAACAAGAAGGAGAAAAATTTGGTCAGAGACTGACCCCCAGAGGATTCAGAATCTGGCAGAAATGGTAGATGGGAGAGTTTACTTTTTCTCCTCTTGCATCTGTGGCAGTCTACCAGCTGCTGATCTGCCAGAGACACTTCTCTCACAAATCCAGGCGCTGTTGCCATCAGTGAACTGAGAACTTTTTTTTTTTATTTCAGCATATTATGGGGGTACAAATGTCCAGCAATCCCATTACCAGGCATCTACTGAAAGAAAAAAAAAAAGACATTCGTCCTTTTTTTTTTTTTTTTTTTTTTAAATTTCTGAGTATTACGGCAGTACAAACACTTTGGCTACATAAATTAACTTTGCACCATCTGAGCCAGAGCTACAAGTGTGCCCCTCCCCCAGACAGAGTGCACCACATCCATTAGGTGTGAATTTACCCATCCCCTCTACCTCCTCCCACCTGCCCAACACCTTATGAATCTTACTTCCCATATGTGCACATTAGTCTTGATTAGTACCAATTTATAGGTGATTACATGTATTATTTGTTTTTCCACTCTTGTGATACTTCACGTAGAAGAATGGGCTCCATCTCCATCCAGGATAATACAATAGGTAGTTCATCATTTTTTATACCTGAGTAATACACTATGGTATACATATATCATATTTTATCAATCTACTCATGGATTGATAGTCACTTGGGTCATTTCCACATCTTTGCAATTGTGAATTATGCTGCTATAAACATTTGGGTGCAAATGTCTTCTTTTATACAATGTCTTTTTTTTTCCTTTGGCTATATAACCAGTAGTGGGATTGCTGGATCAAATGGTAGTTTTACTTTTAGTTCTTTGAGGTATCTCGATATTACTTTCCACAGAGGTTGTACTAGTTTGCAGTCCCACCAGCAGTGTATGGGTGTTTCTATCTCTCTGCATCCACGCCAACATTTGTTTTGGGACTTTTTGATAAAAGCTGTTTTCACTGGAGTTAAATGATGTATCATTGTGGCTTTGATTTGCATTTCACTGATGATTAGAAATGTTGAGAATTTTTTTATATGTTTGTTGGCCATTAATCCGCCTTCTTTTGAAAAGTTTCTGTTCATGTCCTTTACTCAATTTTTAATGCTATTTGATTGTTTTTTTTTTTTTTGCACTGATTTTGCTGAGTTCCATATAGATTCCAGTTATGAGCACTTTATCAGATTATAGAATACATTTCTCCCATTCCATAGGTTGTCTATTTACTCTAATTTTAATGATAGTTTCCTTGGCTGTGCAGAAGCTTTTTAATTTGATCAGTTCCCATTCATTTATTTTTGTTGTTGCTGTGATTGCTTTGGGGTCTTCTTCATAAATTCTTTGCCTATGGTTTCATGCCTTAGGTTCAATTCTGTTATCCATTGTGAGATCTTCTTCATAGCAGAGTACTGGGCTGTGAGCCTCAGCTGAGGTGGCAGGCTCTATATTGCCTGTACACCCACTGGATGCCTCTCTTGTGACTGGGAAGCCACAGCTTGTCTGTCTCCTTGTCACTGAATCCCACACAAACATTCCCCAGTACTCACTTGGAATGTGACAAACACAGAAGAAGTGGGAGACACAGGAAAGGAGTGCTATTTCTGGAATTCTGGCCCATAGGACAGACTGCCCCACAGAGACTGGGAAGTGCCATGAATGTTTTATAGGATGACTGAAAACAAAATGTACACTCTCCTGCACCTGAGAGACCCTTGCTCATGATCTGAAATTATCTATACCCTTCTCAGTGGAGACAGGAGTGCAGAGTGGAGTCCGTAGGGTAGCAAATTGTTCCCACCCCAGAGCAGATGCAGTACCAGAGCATGGAAAGGAAGATAGAGACAGGGGCCTCTCTCCTTCGGACCACATAATACTGTGGACACAGCTGCCACTGCTATCAAGCACAAGCTTTTGGCATGGGTGTGCCACTGGATGGTCAGTTCTAGGCTCAAATAGTACTCTGCCTCTATTGCGAGTTTTGCACAAAAAAAGCATGAATGGCCAAACAATCCTAAATAAAAATAACAAATCTGGAGACATCATATTACCCAACTTCAAATTATACTACAGAGCTATAATAGCCAAAAGAGCATGGTACTGGTATAAAAGTAGACATATAGACCAATAGAAAATAAGGGAACCCAGAAACAAAGTCAAACACTTACAACCAGTGGATTTTGGGGAAAGCATACAAAGCATACACTGGGGAAGGATATCCTATTCAATAAATGTTGCTGGAAAAATCGGGTATATATATGCAGAAGAAAAAAAATGAATCCATCTCTATCACCATACACACAAAAATAACACAAGATGGATTAAGAACTTAAATGTAAGACCTAATACCACAAAAATATTAGAGGAAAATCTAGGACAAACTATTTGTGACATTGACCTAGGTAAAGAATTTATGACTAAAACCACAAAAGCAAATATAACACAAAGAAAAATAAGTATATGGGACTTAATTAACAGAGTAACTAGACAATGTACAGAATGGCAGAAAATATTCTCTAGCTATACATCTGACAAAGAACTAATATTCAGAATCTATAAGGAACTCAAACAAATCAGCATAAAAATAACAAATAATTCCATTAAAAGTGTGCAAAGGACACATATACAGAAATTTTCCAAAAAAGAGAAACAAATGGGCAATAAATGTGAAAAAATGCTCAGCATTGCCAATCTTTGGGAAAATGTAAATTAAAACCACAATGTGATACCATCTTATACCTGTTAGAATGGCCATTACTAAAGACAAAAATCAACAGATGTTGGTGAGGATGTGGAGAAAAGGAAACGCTTCTACACTGTTGCTGAGAACATAAATCAGTACAACTCCTGTGGAAAATAGTATGGAGATATCTCAAAAAATTAAAAGTAGACCTACCATTTGATGAAGCAATTCCACTACTGGTTATCTACCCAAAGGAAAGGAAGTCATTTTATAAAAAAGACAGCCGCCCTCATAAGTTTATCCCAACACAATTCACAATTGCACAGATATAGAACCAACCATATGCCACCAACTGATGAATTGATAAACAGAATCTGGTGTATATCTACCATGGAGTACTGCTCAGCCATGAAAGAGAATGAATTGCTTTCTTTTGTGCCAACTTAGAGGCAGCTGGATGCCATTATCTTAAGTGAAGTAGCCCAGGGGGGGAAAAAAAACGAAAAACAAGTATTGCATGTTCTTACTTATAAGTGGCAGCTAAGTAATGGGTATGCATGCTCATACAGAGTGACATAATGGACATCGGAAACCCAGAAAGGGGAGGAAGTGAGGGGGTGCAGGATGCAAAATTGCGTGCAGTGTACACTATTCAAGTAATGGACTAAAAGCCTACACTTCTATACAATTTATCTGTTGTAACCAAAAAATTTTTGTATTCCTCAATCTATTAAAATAAAAATTTAAGAAGTACCCTTCATATACTCTATAGCAAATTATAATAATAATAATTTGGCTTAAAACATAGCTCTGTTTAAAATATAGTTATGTTCAACTTATATTTTCTTGTAAATGTATTACTTGATGAAACTGAAAATACTTTTTTAAAAAAGCCAAACCAAAAAAAAAAAAAAAAAAGAACAATAAGCTATATTTTGGTGGGTAATAGAATTCCATTAATAAACTCTTATTTTGAAAATTACTTTAATGTTAGAGTATTTATACTTCAAATAATTGGTAGAAAACTTTTCCAGTTCCCAGAGCTCCAACTCAGATTTTCATGCCTTTCAAGACACTTCTAATATCAATGACATCATCTTTAAAATTTAAATTAACTGAAATGAGTAACATGATCCTTGTGTACACAGAGTGACATACTGAATGTGTTTTGCACTATGTGATTTTTCAGGTATTAGTTCATTGAGAATTTTTGTTAGCAAAGAATAATGACAAAATTATACTGCTACAAATATCTTCAAATTTAAAATTCAATTTAAATTTTGTTTCTCTTTAAAGTAGTTTGTTTCTTCTGGGACGATTATACACCTCATGGATGCCATTTGTAAAGAAGTTTCATATCTTTCTTCCCTCCCTTGCCTTTCTTCCTTCTTTCCCCGTCCTCCCTCCCTCCTTTTCTTCCTTCCTTCCTTTCCTCGTATTACTACATGAGACATGCCCTTTTGCGGGTGCGTAGGCAGGGAGGGGAGAGTGAAAGTTCTAAACTGCTATCGTAGGACTATGTGATAATGAAGCTATAGGTACAGGAAGAAGTCATACCAGGGAAACGGAGTATAGTAAAATTATGGGATAGAATTTAATTAACATGACCTAAAACATATTATTCCACAGGAAAGAAGCATCTGTACATTTGAAAGTTGATCCTGAAGTTATTCATTTACTATGACAAGCCAACAAAAGTAAAATTCATGGTTTATTTGTGTACAGTTTTGTCTAATTTCAAGGCTAAATGCTTCTCTAGAAAATTAGAAAAAAATAACATTTATCAAAACCCACTAATACTCTCCTATAAATTTATAAAATCTTAAAGATTTTATGGAAGTCATCTATTTTCAGAAGTCATCTATTAAGCCAGGACTACAGTTGAAATAAGAATGAAATCAATCATTTTGTATATTACTAAAGCAATTGCTATTTGATATGCAAAACATAATGTGCAAGGTGTGGTATAAATATGAAACCATGAGATTACTGAGAGGTGATGTATCTCATAGTATAAGCAGGAACAATGAAACAAAAACACAATGAAGTTAATTACCACCATAAGACAGTATATGACTATTATCAAATATTAATTGGGATAGTAAATACTAAAGAATTCAATAGAAGAGGAGATATCTGGGTCAAGCTTTTCAGGGAAGCAGAACGGCAGGCTCAAGTTGGAATTTTAAGAATTAATAAGATTTAGTATATAATAAAAGTTAAAAATATATTTTAGGCAAATGAAGAACATTATTATATTTTGCTCTGTGCTATAAAATAGCAAATTACCTGCTTTTGTATCAACACCACCAGTATGTGTGCATATGCATAATAAGATAAAAAGTATGGATATACGCCCCTATTATTTAGCCCCTCCCCCCAGACAAACTTATTAAAATAAGGATTCTTTGCACTCATATGTCCACTATCTCTACGATTCCTATTATCTCAAAAACACTGCTTTCTCAAAGCAATCTAGAATGTTTAGGCTTTGTAACTATTTCACTGGTTTTCTGTGGCTACTATGTACTGTATTCATACAGATCTTCATGCTTTAGGTTGGTTCAAGGTAGATTATATAATAAGAAATTATACCTTAGTATTATTAAAAGTAAGGAAAATTGTTTTTATAATATATATTAATTGTTTATGTTATTAATTTTAGAAGAATCCTCCACCCGTGATAGTTTTATGTCTTTAAGTATTCTTTAAGTTGAATGTGCTTTTGTTAATATATGCTTTTTAATGATGTATTTAAGATTAGAATATATCATTAGACAAAAGTGTACTTCCATACAGTAGACTAATATATTTTATATGGACTAGATATTTATAATACTGCCTGTCACTAAAAACAGTCTATATTAGATAAATATTAAATATTTAATAAATATCTGTGGAACAAAACTGAATATCCCTTTTTTAAAAATTAGCAAGGAAATGCAAAAACAAATTGCTTTCCAGTGTCGGCTTATTTATCTGTTGAATATTCCACATAAATCCCAACCAATTATGCCACCTGGGTCCCAACATAAAGTAAAAGAGTTTTATAAAATACATTAAGAGATGTATAATGGAGATTATGATTTGAAGCTTATATATGCTAAGGGAAACTGTCATATTTCTTTGGCTCCACATTTTTATTTCTTTCAGTTTTATTACCAGAGATCCAAACTTTCATTTCCAGTCTCTCCACTGCTCCCATTTACCTGAAGAATTCAGTGGAAGTGTCACCACATTTCACCTTGAAGCCAAACATAACTGAGCTCTAATGCCTGAAAGCTAGGGCAGACTGTATCTTTAGCAACATGAATAATGTCACAACTCTCAAAAAATAAAATGCCTTGGACTGATAAATTATATATTTACTCTAGGTTCTGTGCATAGAAAAAGTCAATGGGCTGTTTCAAATCATCTTTATTAGTCATACTATAAAGATGCCATGCATTACCATATATTGTTTATGTTTTTATTGTTTTCTTTGGGTATTGTGATCAATAACAGTGGGAGGAAATTTTCTACCAGTTTCTTGGTCATCTTGTAGCCCTATAAGATCAGATAGAAAACTCAACAAGATTTGTAATTGAAGCAGTATATACAGGAGTATAGTCTTTAGATATGGAGCTAATATAGTACTCTTCTTGATTTACTAAGGAGATAAAGCCAATGGAAGAGTTACAGCAAATATGCATTCAGAGTGTAATTCCATAGCCTTCCTTTTCCCTTGGCTCATCATTTTATTACTGAATTTTATGGCAAAAATTAAATAGCCTTTGAGTTCACATCAGCAATTCTATGGCTATTCAAAATACATACTGTCATGCTAATATTTAATTTTAGATCATAATCTTTTTGAATTTCTGAAATAAATTTGAGGTCTCCTCACTGTTGATCATTCAAAGTAGCTGAATCTTCCTGGCAGCAGTATTCCAGAAGCATGAGGGTCAAATGACAGAGCATATAAATAAGCAGGAGTTTCTTGGGGCAGTCATAATTTACTACTTTGAAAAATATCACATTGTATTAAGACACTTGTGGTTAAAGATTTGGGAAAAACACTGCAGCCAATATAAACAAAAAGGAAGGAGTGTTTCTATTGAAATTGATCACTAATTTTATACCACTGTGGTCTGAGAAGATACCTGGTATAATTTCTATTTTTTTAAATTTGTTAAGGTCTGATTTGTGGCCTAGGATGTGATTGATTTTAGAGAAAGTTCCATGAATTAATGAGAAGAATGTATATTCAGTTTTATTTGCATGGAATTTCTGTAGATGTCTATTAGACTCATTTATTCTAGAGCTCTATATAAGTCCATTGTTTCTTTGCTTGTTTTCTGCTAGGAGGATCTGTCCAGTTCAGTCAGTGGGGTGTTGAAATCTCCAGCTACTATGGCATTACTGTTTGTTATGTTATTTAGATCCAACAGAATTTGCTGTATATATCTGGGTGTTCCTGTGTTGGGTGCATAAGTGTTAAGAATTGTTAAGTCTTCTTGTTGGATTTTTCCTTTGACCGTTATATAGTGACCATCTTTGTCTTTCTTTACTTGTGCTATTTTAAAGTTTATGTTATCTAAAAATAGCTATACCCCCTTTCTTTTTGCTTTCACTTGCCTGGAAGTTTATTTTTCAGGTCTTGACCTTAAGTCTGAAAGCATCCTTGTGGGTTAGACGTGTTTCCTGGAGACAGCAGATACTTGGCTTGCATGTTTTTTTTTTTTTTTTTTGGTCACATAGCAAAAGCATTCCTAAGAAGAAAACTAATAGCATTAAATGCTCATATCCAAAAGACAGAAAGCTTACAAATCAACAAACTAATAAACCATCTCAAGGAACTGGAAAAGGAAAATCAAATTCATTCTAAACCTAACAGAAAAAAAAGAAATAACCAAGATCAGAACAGAACTAAATTAAATTGAGAACAAAGGAATTATACAGAAGATTAATAAAACCAAAAGTTGGTTTTTTGAAAAGATAAACAAAATTGAGCCCTCTTGCTAGACTGACAAGAACTAGAAAGGAAAGGACTCTAATAAACTCAATTAGAAGTGAAAAGGAGAGGTCACTACAGACATCACAGAAATACAAAACATTATCTTTGAATACTATAAAAATATATATGCCCCAAAACTACAAAATGTGGAGAAAATGGACAAATACTTAGAAACACACAACCTTCTTAGGCTTAATCAGGAAGAAATAGAATTCCTAAATGGACCAAATATCAAGCACCGAAATTGAAGCAGCAACTACAAATCTCCAAAAACAACAACAAAAATCCCAGACCAGATGGGTTCACATCTGAGTTTTACCAAACTTACGAAGAACTCATACCTATACTGCAGAAATTATTCCACAACATTAACAAAGCCGGTATCCTCTTTAACTTATTTTGTGAAGCCAATATCACCTGGATTCCAAAGCCAGGAATGGACATAACAAAAAAAGAACACTACAGACCAATATACCTCATGAATATAGATGTAAAAATTTTCAACAAAGTATTAGTAAACTGAATCCAACAGCACATCAAAAAATAATAATAATAATTCATCATGACCAGGTGAGCTTTGTCCCAGGGATGCAAGATTGGTTCAACATATGCAAATCTCTAAATGCAATTCACCAGGTAAATGATTCTCTCAATAGACACAGAAAAAGCATGTAACAAAATCCAGTACACTTTTATGATAAAAACTCTGAACAAAATAGGCATAGAGGGACAAACCTTAAAATTGTTAAGGCCATATACGATAAGCCACAGTCAATATCATACTGAATGGGGAAACATTGAAAGCATTTTTGCTTAGAACTGGAAACAGACAATGTTGCCCACTATCTCCACTTCTGTTCAATGTAGTGCTGGAAGTTTTACCAGAGCAATCAGACAAGAGAGGAGAATTAAGCGTTTCTGAAGGGGGGCAGAAGAGGCCAAACTCTTACTCTTTGCTGACCATATGATATTATATCTAGAAAAATCCCAACGGTTCAGCCAAGAGACCCCTGGAATTGATAAACAAGTTTAGTAAAGTCTCAGGATACAAAATTAATGCACACAAATCAGTGGCATTCATATACAACAACACAGTCAAGCTGAAAATCAAATCAAAAATGCAATACCTTTCACAATAGCATCAAAGAAAATTAAATATTTAGGAATATATTTAATGAAGGAGATGAGCGACCCATATAGGGAGAACTACAAAACACTGAGAAAAGAAATTGTAGAAGATGTACACAAATGGAAATCCCTACCATACTCATGGACTGGTAGAATCAATGTTGTTAAAATGTCCATACTACCTAAAGTGATCTACAGAATTAATGCAAGCCCTACCAAAATACCATCATCAATCTTTACAGATCTATAAAAAATAAAAAGAAGGCCTAGTATAGACGAAGAAATCTTAAGCAAAAAGAACAAATTGGGAGGCATCAGTCTGCCAGATTTCAAACTTTACTACAAGGATATAGTAAGCAAAACAGCATGGTATTAGCACAAGAACAGAAATGTAGACCTTTGGAATAGGATGGAGGCATAATGATTTCAAATTTTACAATAGATCTATGTTCTGTCCTTCATCATTGTGTGTGTCACTTGAAATAGGAGTCAAAGTGCATTTTTGCAATATGACTATACAATTATTCCAGTAACATTTGCTGAAAAAAATCTACCTTTTGCCATACAATTGCATTTGTGCCTTTGTTTAAAGTCAATTGAATATATGCACTGAACTATTTTTAAAATTTCTCTTGAGTTTTAAAGGTCTATATATCTATTCCCTTACCTATTTTCACTATCCTTTTTTAAAGTATCATAAAAGAAGATTTTCAAATCTGTTATTGTGTTTCAAACTAATATTCTACCCCTCCACCTGTATGAAAACCATAGATCTTGGAAAAACATCCATTTACACATTTTGACATTCATTTATCTATCCCTGCTTTTTTCCCTCTATATTTTAGGACAATTCTTGGATTGTAACAGGAGCAAAATATATTGAAATATATTAATATGTATTTATACCTTGCATTTCTGTCACATGATCATTTCTCTGTACACCCATCTGCATACCTTCTTGAAGGGTTGTGCTGCAGTTATTTTAATTGGTAGCACAGAACTGTAAAATGAGAGAGAAAGTCACATTTTGAATTTAATTGCAAAAAATAGATATTAAGATATTTGAAGAGTCTCAAAAGTAAGATTTAATAAGCAGGAGTATTTTCTAAATGCTTTATAGTATTTATTATAGCATGAACTGGAAGTGAAAGTATAAAAGACAATTTTATTATGGAAAAGATTAGGATTGTGGCTTTAAAACTTGTCTGCAAATTCATTGAAACTAGTCCTTCAAAGAGTGGAATTTAACTCTCCTTCACTTAAATATTGGCCAGCTTTTGTGACCTTGCACAAATAAATATTAAGGTTATTAAGTATGAAATGCCCAATTACCTTAAGTACTAAGTTTGACAATTGATATCTCTGACATTTCACTTGAACACTTTTTATTTTATTTTTATGGTGAAGGTATATCTTCATTCTTTCAAACATATGGTTTGGTTTGTGATTATCTTCCAAAATTTTTTAGAGCAATTTTTGTGAAATCATGGATAAGTCAAAAATTCATGATATCTTTGAATAAGAGTTCTGTTGAGGAACCAAAACAGCTCAGACAACTTGAAATATCAACAAAGTGTTTGGAAAGATGTGACTAATGAACACAGAACAACAGTGGTTTAAGAAGTTCTGTTCTAGTGATTTTATCTTGAAAATGAGTCAAATGGGTGACCTGAGACCAAAGTAGATAATGAAGAGCTGAAAGCTGTAGTGGAAGCAAATCCATCTCATCCTACGTGTGAACTAACAGCAAGGTTTGATGTTATTATTCCAATGATATTGGACCATTTGAAACAAATTGGCAAGGTAAAGAAGCTGGATGGATGGGTTCTGCATGAATTAAATGAGCATCAGAGGAGAAATAGTCCCAAAGCTTGTCTTTCTTTGCTGGTTTGTCACATAAAGACAAACCATTTGTACACCGTATAGTTACGTGTGAAGAAAAATGGATTCTTTTTGACAATTGCAATTGTTCGACACAATGGTTGGATAAAGATGAAGTGTGGAAACACAATCCAAAACAGAATATTCATCCAAAAAAGCTAATGGTGTCTGTTTGGTGGTCCAGTGCTGGTTTATCGACTACAGCTTCATGAAACCCAGTCAATCAATTACAGTAGATATCTACTGTAACCAATTTGACAAAATGATGAGGATGCTTGTGATTAAGCAGCTGAGATTGCTCCATAGTGACAGGCCAATCCTCTTGCAAGACAACACTCGAACACATGTCACACAAACGTGGCTCAAACTACAGAAGCTGGAGTTGGAAACTCACTTTCATCCACTGTATTTACCAGACCTTGATCCAACTGACTGCCACTTCTTCCAGGCTTTGGCTTGCTTCTTGCAAAGAAAAATACTCAGTTCTCAACAAGCTAGAGAAAACACCTTTCGCGATTTCATCACCACTCGCTCTCTAGGCTGCTTCGCTGCTGGCGTACACAAGCTACTGTTAAGATGGCAAAATTGTGCTGATAGTTTTGGCACATACTTTGATTAATTGTACTGCTTTTTGTTTGAGGTATAATACACTAAACTTTTGATCCAAAATCTGTCATTTTGTATGTAATGACCTAATAAAATTGACAGAAGAGAATCTGTCTGACTTTTGATGCTAGGTAGGAAAGTCCTGATTTTTTTCTCTTGATATGTTCATCTTGACAGACTAACCACCAGTTATGAGATACCCAAACCACATGGATAGATCATATGGCATAAAACCCAATCGTACCGTCCTAGGTAATAACTTTCAGTAAACATTGACCAGGAGATATGTAACTGAAGCATCCTTCATATATTTCAACCATCCAGAATCTCCATGTGCTACTGAATGAAGCAGAGGTACGCACTCCTCAAATAGCAGACGTGTGAGTGAAAAAAATGGTTTTGCTCTATGCATTAAATATTGCACTTGTTTGTTGTAAAGCAATACATAAGTAGAACAGATTTGGGTACCAGAATCGTGTTACTATAATACTGAAAAGCCTCAGAGAGACTGTTAGTGGAATCTTGGTGGCACTTTGATAGGATGTTGATGAGAGACAGAAGGAACACGAGAAAAATGTTATCAATAGGTAGAGTGTTTAATGATGCTGTCATCTTTGTTAACATGAAAAATAATAAAAAAGTGAACTTGGTGATCTACTTGAAAATATTCTAGACAGAATGGTAAAGTTGCCATCTGGCTTCTTTTAGTTGCTTATATTAATATGTAAAGAAATGAGTAGAGATAAAGAAAACATTTATTTAGCATAAAGAAACTAGAAATTTCTAGGTTATGTAAGTTTATTTATTGACAAATGAAATGTCAAAATAAAGTCATTTTTTATGTGCAGTCTCTAAAGTTAGCAAATGATTCTAAAAATTAAAAACATTTTCCAAGAAGAGATCAGATTCAGTGTTCTGTCAGGAAAATGTAGTCTAAAGGAGTCACTAAGGGCATGACTATAAAACCCTTTGTTAAGACCCCAGAAATATTTATTGTGGCATTTCAAACAGAAAACAATCTTTCTAAGCATCTCAGTGTCATGCCTCAGTAACCCCCTTCATTAAATAATAGAGCCTCTAAAAATTCTGAAGAATTTCTTCTCAGCTACTTTACAGGAAGTCGAAGAGAGATAGGTTTATCTTCATGAGATTTGTGAGTGTAGCTTTTGTATAATGGAATGAATGTTATTAATATTCATGGAAATTCTGCAAAAAATTTAGGAGAATATATTGGCAGCAATTCTGCCAACTTGGCTAAGAGGGACAGAGGCAGAACAAAATGAAGAATCTTTTGGAATCTTGATCTAGTGTAGGCAAGGTGCATGCTGAGAAAATGGTTCAGCTGTAAATACTGGTCATTTCTAATGTAAAATAAATGATAACTCAATAGAATCAAGAACCTCAAAAGTGGATCCAAGGACCATGAAAATCATCCTTAGGCAGCAGGATGGAACCCTAATCAAGAAGCTGGCATGTGATCTTGGCTGGATTTCAAATTTGCTATAAATACGTGGTTTTTGTGTGCCTCACTCCTCTCACCTTTGAATGGCGGAGTCTATAGCAGTTATTCTAGGCCAATCTCACCGTGGTGTATTTGTGTATTATTTGTATGTGGGGTAGGATGTGTATGTGTGTGTGTGTGTGTGTGTGCTCACGCACGCTGGTGTAGGTAATTTGTCTGTATAGTTTACAGAGGAATTGTCCTCAAGGAGCGGCACTGGAAGAACTGTACCTGAGAAAACTCACCCGTATTTAAACCTATGATAATGAGATGTTGAACATCGAGCTTCCCTCAATTCCACAATAAATAAAATGTTATCGGGGTCATGGGAGAAGTATGAGTGTATTTTTAAATGTGGGAAAAAAAAAGATGCAGATTATGGTGATTTTAAAACATGTTTGCAAATTTGACACTTCTTTCGTCTAAAAGTAGATTCTAATTTCCTTCCTTTTGAATATGACCTGGTTTTAATGACTTGCTTTTAATTACTCAAATGGTTAGTGAATTTCAAAGCTGACTCCAAAAAGACAAAGCTGTTCCTGTCTGATCTCTCCCTTTTAGGATACTCAAACTTTGTACTCAGCCATATGTTTAAAGGAAGCTAAGGCAATCTGGAGAGGCCAGATGTAGGTGTTTTGACTGATATCCTGTCTATTTAAGTTCCCAGGCGACACCCATACCAATCACAAATCATGTGATTCCCTGGAGAAATGGAAGAAAGTGAAACTTCTGACAGATTGACTACATATCTAGTTATCTAAAAAAACCTATTTATAGTGAAAAAAAGAACATTTCAATCAAAAGAATATTTAAAATGGCAAGGATATGTTTCTGTACTACGCAGCTCTGTGATGGCTTACAAAGGAGATCAGTGTTGCTCTGCAGAAAAAAAAGAATTTTTTTCACATATCTAAGTTAATTTCAGTAGAGCTGCAATCCCACGGCAATTTTTTAATCCATATTTTGAATTTTCAATGAAGATTCACAAATATATTTTGCAAAAATCTGCCTATACCTTATGCTATTTGGAATTTTATGGTTCATCAAACCGTAACTTAGAATTGAAACTGTGCTATAATTATGCAGCATAAAGATTAAAGTTATGGCTTTAGTTAAATACATATGCCCCATATTACACAATAAGGAATCAAAGGATAAGAGCATTTATTGATCTGAAAAGTACAGATAGAACATTAAGAACTGCATATTAGCATAGGAAATAAAAAAATTATTATCTATTCTAATTAATTCAGGGAAATATCCAGAAGAATATGACTGTGTTACACACAGAAATAAAAGTACTAAAAAGGGCTTCTTGTAAATTATTAAATAGCATGCGAGCTTTTTTGATGGGAAGAATAAAAAACACAAGAAATGAAAGTTTTCTACTTTTTGTATATGTTAATATACTAGGTACTTTCCTGTTTGATGGAAATATGAAAATTGCCATCTAAACAGTTTTCCTTTTTTTAATATTTGTGTTTTTCTTTGTCTATTCTACCTTTTACCTAATTTTTGGCCCCTCATTATTTTCTTCTATTGCTATTTTTTGCTCTTTTAGAAATGTAGAAAAATATACAGCATAGCCCAAGTAACTTATATATGTATACTCTCACAGGACATTCACTTAAGAAGTTCTAAACTCCTAATGTCCTTCCACTTCCTGTAAATTTTCATTTGCAGTTATTAATTGTTAATAAAAAGGAGATGGGTTTCAAGGTTCTGTAAACAGTAGAGCCCTATTGTTTAAAAAAATTGTGTCGAGAGTAAGGAAACTTGACTACCTTTTTAAAAGGACACTCAGATTATAGAATATGAGGGAAATAACAGTATCATGCTAAAGTGAACAAAATTTCATTACCCTCAAATCTGTAAGTGCTCCCTGCACTCCACATTCACCTCTGTGTTCTGGAGACACTTAAGCATCTCTGCACTCTCTTTTCTTACTTCCCTGTGTATGTAGAGTTCTCATTAATTTGAGGAATGCTACTAGGATGAATTTATTTGCCATTTTATAGTTCTTTGAATGCACTGCATTTCAGATCCTCTAGATTCAGACATTTTAAAGAAGAAAAGAATAATCAACAAAACTGTGGAACTTAAAAGCAAAAAAAAAAAAAAGATAATTCTCAAACAGTGAGAAATGAGTTTATTTACTGCAGGACCCTTGATTTCTTCCTGTTGGTCTTCAGCTTCTCTACACTGATTTCTACATCCATCATATTTCATTTCTCTGAAATCAGCTTATGTACTTAATGGTCCAGACTGGGCAATCAATGCACATTGAAATCAACTTCAAATTGTTGCAAGAGGTCTACTGCTGCTCCAAGAACCAGCTGTGTAAACCTAAGAGAAAGATAACTGTCAGCTTTTAAAAAAATATATTTCTGCATCTTCTTAAGCTTACTGCTGTTATAATGACCCAGTAAGAACTTATACCTAGAAAATAAATCACTGGGTAAATCACCAAAAGTTATATCTTCAAATTCCACCATTCTGAGATGATGTTTTACAAACAAATTTATCCCTGGCTTATTAGCCTTTTAGAAATGATTTAATTTCTTGTTAACTTCTTAGAAACTATTTTGATAGATGCCAGGACAAGATGCATGTCACTTTGCAAACAAGGTGTTCGCTGAGAGTACACTGTTACCAGAGTAAACTAAATGGGAACAGTGCATTTTGTCTTGCTATGGAAGAGAGACCCGTGTTCTCAAAATCTTCCAAACTAATATATTTGTAATTTCAACTTGATGTTGGTTTTACGAAAAGAAGGCTCATGGCAGTGAAAGACAAGGTTGTTTCACTTCTCTCCCAGTATGATATCTATGTTTGGCTTTCAGAGTTGAAACTAGGGAAGTTGCATTAGCAGCCCTTTCACTTTGTTGCCCTGATGAACTTTAAACCACCATCACTTTCCGTGAGAGGTCTTCACTTGCTTTGTGTGGTTTCTCCTACTCATTTACCTTCAATACTCCATAAAATTCCTTACTTTTTCTCTTACACACACACACACACACACACACACACACACACACACACACCCGTGATAGAAATTTTAAATAAAATATGACAGGTATTTGTCTCTGTAGTTTAATGTCATAAAATTTCATTTTGGTTTTATGTTGCATTTTAAAATATACTTTATTTTTTAGAGCAGTTTTTGGTTCACAACAAAATCGAGAGGGAAGTACAGAGATTTCCCGTATACTCGCTGTTCCCACGTATGCACAGCCTTCTCCACTATCAAAATCCCCCACCAAAATTATATATTTTTACAATCAAAAAAAACTACATTAATGCATCACTATCACTCAAAGTTCATAGTTTACCTTAGGGTTTTCTCTTCTTGTTTGCACAAATGTGTAATGACCTATATCTACCATTATAGTATCATACAGAGTAGTTTCACTGCCCTAAAAATCCTGTGTGCTCCACCCATTCATCCCTCCCTCTCCCTAACCCCTGGCAACCACTGGTCTATTTACTGTCTCCATAGTTTTGCTTTTTTCAAAATATCATATAGTTTAAATCATACTAATGTACATACTAATGCTCATACCAATGCAATCTTCTCAGGTTGGCTTCATTCACTTAGTAACATGCATTTGAGAATGCCCCATGTCCTTTCATGACTTCATAGCTCATTCCTATTTAGCACTGAGTAATGTTCTATTGCCCAGCTGTACCACAGTCTATTTACTCTTCATGTACTGAAAGATACGTTGGTCGCTTCCAAGTTTTGGCAATTATTAATAAGGCTGCTATAAACATTCATGTGTAAGTTGTTGTATGGAGGTACATTTTCAACTCATTTGATAAATACCAACGACTACAATTACTAGGTCATATGGCAAGATTATGTTTAGTTTAATTAAAAAAAAAAAAACTGCCAAAATGTCTTGCAAAGTGACTGTACCCTTTTGCATCCTACCAAGCAAGGAATGACAGTTTCTGTTGTTCCATATTCTTGTCAGCATTTGGTGGTGTTAGTGTTTTGGATTTTGACCATTCTAATATGTATGTAATGGTATCTCGTTGTTTTTATTTGCAACTTCCTTAAAACGCATGTTGTTAAGTATCTTTTTATATGCTTGTTTGCTATCCGTATGTCTTCTTTGGTGAGGGGTATGTTCAGGTCTTTGGTCAATTTTTTAATTGGGTTGATTGTGTTCTTATTATTGAGTTACATGAGTTCTTTGTATATTTTGGATAATATTCCTTTATCAGAAATTTCTTTTGCAATATTGTCTCCCATTCTGTGGCTTTTTTTCTCATTATTTAGACACTGCCTTTTACAGATCATAAATTTTTAATTTTAATGAAGTGCAGCTCATTGGTTATTTGATTCATGGATCAAGTCTTTGGTATTATATCTAAAAAGTCATTGCCATACTTCAGTTCATCTAGGTTGGCACCTATGTTACTTTCTTAGGAGTTTTGTAGTTTCTAATTTCACATTTAGGTAGACAATCTATTTTGAGTGAATTTTTGTTATAAATATAAGATCCATGTCTAAATTATTTTTTGCATATGGATATTCAGTTGTTCTAGCATCATTTTGAAAAGACTATCTCTGCCCCATTGTATTGCTTTTGTTCCTTTATCAAAGATCATTTGGCTACATTCATGTGACAAGGACAGGCCCAGGAAAAATTTTATAGCTTTCAATTAGATTATATACTGCTCATCAACCAAAGCACACTTCTTCCAAGAAGACATCTTGTATAAATAAAAAAATAAAATTACCTTGCTGCCAATGTGTCCTTGTACAATGTTTTTAAATTTTTATACCTGTTTGTAATGTACTACCAAATATTAAAATAAGTCTCATTTATATAATACTGTATATTTTATTATAGAACTTTCAAATGTGTTTTTGCATGCATTTCTTGCAATAATTCTGTAGTTTGAATTTGTACTTCAGTAGATGAAAAAATTGAGGATATGGAACATAAATTAATCTACTTTGGGTAATAGAGCTGCTAAAAATTAGAAACTAAATACAATATCTGACCTCTGTAGATATATCTTCCCTATGTCGTCTTCATGTTACGTACATTAGAACCTATTTTTTGCTCAGTTAGATAGATGGATGTTTCCATGTAGTGTAAGAGGAAATCCTTGAAAAGACTCTGGCTCTATATTCTAATGCCTTGAGCTCATTATGTCATTGAGAAATATAGAATTGAATAAATTGATTTTTTGTTCCAGAAATCCCTTGTTTTTTTCTTCTTCTTCTTTATTGAAGTATACTTTACATATCCCGCCTTTACTCAATTTTAAGTGTACAATTAAATGATTATTAGTGAATTTACCAAGATGTACAGTTAATCAGCTAGCACTGCTTATATTATCCTGGATTAAGCTTAAGCCCATTATTCAAAGTGAGGTGACACAAGACCAGAAGAATGGGCCCCACATATACTAGCCATCAAATTGGTACTGACTGATTAACACTATGGTGCACAAATGGTGGTGGTGGTCACTAGGGATTCAGGGGGTGGGAGGTAGACCCACATTTGAGGGATGTGGTGGGTACTGTGGAGGGGAGGGGAATGCTTGAAAAGTAGTTGGGGAAGGGATTAGGGGTCTCAATAGGGAGGGAGCAGAAATCCCATGTTAAATAACTTTGTGGCAAAATCTCATCAATGCAATTGCTATATTTAGTTGACCTTAACTAGTTATTTATTTAGCGATAATTTGAGAAACTGGGCTAGAGGATATATGTGTTATGGTGACAGAGAATAAAGTTAGGTAAGGTTTTGGGGATACTACTGTCAGTGGCACAGCAGAGTTTTGTTAAAGTGGCACCTAGAAAATATAAAATCCTAGGTGGTAGGAGAAAAAATAGCAAAGTGATGGGAAAGAATGTTGAGGATATAATATATTGGTGTTAAAATTTTATTAAAATTAAACTTGGGTTAGCATGCAATCAGAAAAACACATTATGTTTTAATTATGCATACAATATATTATACGTGATTCCCATGTAAACATGTAATTGAGTATATTTGATATACATCTACATGTAACTATATATTATATGTTTTATGTATGTATGAGAATCAAAGGGACAGCATTTAGTCTCTGGTAGAATTATAATCAAATATTTTGAAATTAATAAGATACAAAAAAATGGAGCTGGAATAAACTCTAAAGGGTTTATTTATTTTCGTCTCTTCCCAGAGAAGGACATAGGTCTGCCAAATAAAGTTAAGTAACATTTTTCAAGGTCATAGACAAGGTAAGAAGCAAGGATTCTTTTATTGTCATTTACACGCCATACGCTAGGCACATTGAACTTCCTGCAGCTAATTGTATGCTTCGTGCTTTTCACATTTCTCTGCCTTTACAACTGCTTCACCTTCAACCGGATGGTGCTCATGTGGCTCTTATTTATCATTTAATATTTAGCTCAAATGTCAACTGCAAAAGACTTACTTAGCCACAATCCTTCTAATTGAATGAAGAGTCTCTTAAACTTTTCATGATATATGCTATTAATATCATATTCTCTCTCTCTCTTTCCTTCTTTCTCTCTCTTTTCATCTTTCCCTCTCTCCCTTTCTCTCTTTCTCTCTTATCTATATAATCTGCCTTCTATATCTGTCTTCTGTCTCTATCTGTATTTGCTTATTTATTTTTCCATATTTTCTAATCTACTTGATTCTGTGAACAGTAGAACTATATCCTGGTCATTTTTGAATCCCGGTGTCTCTCTCATTGGCTAACTCGTAGTGGATGCTTAATACATATTTGTTAGAAAAATATTTAGTGAGTCTTGCTAGAAATCTCATTTTGTACACTGTAATTTTAAGTGAAAAGGAAAATTTATTTCTAATGAATTATGGAATTTAAAATTGAATACATTATTGTCTCTATAGATGCCATATTTTAGATACCACTCTTAAGATTTTCCGTATTAAGTTCTATAATCTTTCTTTTGACCACGTTATTGAATTAATTTTATAAGTACATTTCATTGTTTCTATTTCACAGTTCTTATAGTGCTTCCACTTTCATGCCCAGTGAGGTCTCCCAAATGGAGCATACCTACTTAGAAGAATATATTACATTTTTCAAATGTCATACTCCAGTTCTTTATTCCAATAGCTAAATAGAATCCAAACCTGTATTTTGACAGCTTCAATTCAACAGAATATCCCTGGCTTCATCCATTATTTTTGTATGTGCTTTCATAAATTCAGAGTATGTCAGGAGGATTGAGAATTTTGAGTTGTTTTAGCTGTTTTACATTGAAAAAAGAACACATTCATTAAATTCGATGGATGGTGTAAGAGGTATATTGGAGCAATAGGAAGCTATGCAGAAAAAATTAAATTACTAAAATTTAATATGGAAAGGAACATTTTATAGTTTTTGTGATCATTTCCCAAGCAGATACCCTATCCCAGTATATGACAGCTATTAAATATTTTAACTCTCTAATATTTTAACTGCTTTATACAATTGATTTTGCTTGGCTACACTATATTCATTTTTGGTATTTAAATAATATTCAATAATTTTATTGTTGGAATATTCTATAAATCTATTTGAATAGTGAGAAAAACTTGTACTTTGAAAATTTCACTTCCCTGTTCTCATTATAATGTATTCTATTTTACGAGATCACTGCCTATTTCAGGTTAGATTTATATTGCTTCATCCATTCAGAGACATGATTTCCATTTCTATCCATCTTTTTCTCTATTCATTATTTTTGAGAAAATATACTCATATCTGTCTCGAATTCTATGCATTTATTTATAGTTAATGATGTAAATATATGAAGTGTATGAATGTCTCTCTGTCTTTCATATAAGCATATCTTCTCTTGGGACCAGAAAATGTTATGAGAATCCGTTTTTATTCTTAATTCAAGGGCCCAATTTTAGCTAGTTGAAATAAGGATTGCTAGGCATAAGTGAGGACAGACTGGGCATACAAAAATTAGAGGATAATAATTCCTAGAAGTATGTCTTGGATTAGAATGTTAATATGTATCACAAGAAAATTATATATATATGTGAAATTTGAAAGTTTATAGTGTACCAGAGTAAAGGGTAGCTCAAATAGGCAATATGACAGCAAAGGCAATGACAAGCACTAGATGAGAAAAGTCTCAAAGTATATAGAAGAGTCAGTAGAGATGCATAGATAAATTAGAAAAACAGAGAAGGAACCTAGTATAAATGCAAAATTCTGGTTTATCCAGTGGCTTGTTAACACTTTCTTCTACGGTATAAATCAATTTAACAGAAAGGTGGCCTTTGCTAGCAAGTAGCCTTACTCTAGCACGGCACAAATAGTTTACTGCAAAAGTCAATTTAGGACCTTTAGGACAGAAGGAAGAAGAGGTCTATGAAAAAAATGTGAAAGTTATAACGAAAACTATGAGGTAATCTGAGGTGTGTAAGGGAAGCAACCAATCGGAGGGAAGAGAAATCCGAGTATTGCTGAATGCATAAACATATCTCTATTTCTATTTCTGTTTTTATCTCTATTTCTACCTTTGTCTATAACATCTATATGACACGATGGGAAGTAGACAGCCTAAGGAGTGAGAGAGGGTAAGTGGGAAGACTGATTTAAAAGCTCTTTATGTTGATGATAACGTGTTATTCGGTCAGTGAAGCACCGCAGGTTGAGAATAATTCAAGTAGTGAAAATTGCTTCTAGTATCATGTTACTTAATAAAAACAACAATAGTATTTTCTTTGCTCTATTAAACTCTAATGCAAGAATTCGGGTTCATCCTGTGTTTATTGGGTTTTTGTTAGATTTGAATTTTCTAATCAATTGAGCAATAGGGAAAGTAAGTGTAATAGCAGTGAGATGGTTTCCTAGCAACAGATGGTTACCCATAACTCTATTACACAGAGTAAAGAAGCATTAAACATAGTTTTTTCTTAATGTGCTTTCATTATATTGTTTCTTTTCTTTTCTTTTCTTTTCTTTTCTTTTCTTTTCTTTTCTTTTCTTTTCTTTTCTTTTCTTAAGCTGAAATATGCTCGCCTTTGTTAAACTGTTATCTGTGTGTTTGATTAAAACAATAGATTATAACAATTATATTAATAGAGCCAGACAATGACTCTGGAATATGCTGGGGGGGGGCGGGAAGAAAGCCCTTTGTATGAGTCGCCTACTGCTCAACTTGGCCAACAATTAATTAAGGGCAAGAAACCCAGAATAAATCAGACATTGAAAAAGCACTACTTAATAAAGCAGTCTAAACAATTTTCTAGGTGTTAATGGGTTAATAGCATCATTTCAGAATAATACAACATTATTAAATTACTTCATGATAATTATAATTATTTAATGACTGAAAAATGAACATCTTACTATAAAAAACTACTTGTTTACATACAACTGAACATAGATCTCCCTTTTCAGACTTTTATTATAAACGAATGTGCCTTAGGAAACGAAATAAATGTGAAAGTATTTAAATTTATTAATTGTGTATTTCTATATTCTAATGTATAAACTGTAGTTTGAAAATTTTTTTCTATATTTTTTTCTATCATTTGAATATGTTTAAGGAAGTGAGGAATAATGTGAAGTAAAAACATTTATCAGAGCTATCTGAATCCATTAGTCTTTAAACACAAACAAATTGATCCATTTATGTTTGGAAAATTATTCAAAAATAAAATCTCTTATAGAATATCATTTATATTTAAGTTATCTTTCTTGAAACTTGAAATTACAACATATTACATCTTACATTTCCTATGCTGATTACTTTAAAAAAATAATCATATTAGCTGGCAAATGTAAGTTTTCAGGTTCAACATTATTATATAAATAAAATGAGAAAACATACCTAATGATTTTACTTTAATCTAGGTGGCGAAATGGTAAGTAGGTGGTTATGAACTAGCATCTCTCATTAAATTAATGGGTTTACCTAATTTTTACGTCTGCTGAATGCAGCTCATTAAGCTTTATACTCTTTTATATTCATTACAGTAGTGCCTTGTGAATGTTGTGTTATTTTTCTTTGTAAGTATCTTACAAATCGTTTGATAGGTGAGGAGGCTTAACTTACTTTCCCAAGGATAAAAATGTCTTCAAATCATTGGTCCAACATTCCAATAGTGAAAATAATCTCTGCTCGATCTGAGATGATTTGCATTGACTTAAGGTAACATATTAGTTATCTTGGACTACCATAATAAAATAGCATAGACTATGGCTTAAACAATAGAAATTTATTTTCTCACATTTCTAGAGGCTGAAAATTCAAGATCAGGGTACTAGCATGGTTGTATTATGTTGAAACATTTCTTCCTGGTTTGGAAACAGCTATCTGCTTACAGTGTGCTCACATGGCCTTGCTTCAATGTGTGTGCTTGGAAAAAGAGAGCATAAGATTTCTGATGTTTCTTTTTACAAGAACACTAATTGTATCAGATCAGGATTTCACCGTTATGGCCTCATTTAACCTTAAGCACCTACATAAAAATCCTACGTCCGATATGGTCATATAGGGAGTTATGGCTTCAACATAGGAATTGTGAGGGAAATAATTCAATTCATAACACTCCATCCCTAGCCCTCCCAAACACATGTCCTTATCATAGGCAAAATATATTTATCCTATCCCAATAGTCCCAAAAGTTTTAACTCATTCTAGCATCAACTAGAAATTCTGAAGTCCAAGTCTCATCTAAATATCATCTAAATCAGATAAGGGTAAGACTCAAGCTATGATTCATCCTGATGCAAAATTTCTTTCCATCTGTGATAATGTAAAAACTGAAAAGCTATATGCTTCCAAAATGCAATGGTGGGGACAGGCATAGGATAAACATTCCTTTTCCAAACGGGAGAGATAGGAAAGAAGGAAGGGATGAAGGATTTCAAATGAGTCCAAAACTTAACAAGGCAGATTCCAATAAATCTTAAGGCTTTAATAATCTTTGGTTTAATACTCTGTCTTCCAGGCCCACAGATTCACCTTTGTGGCTCTATAGGGAGGCCTGCCCTCTTAATCCCTGTGTGAGGACCCTTATGTGGGTCCCTGCAAGGGCACCTTCATCCCTGAGGCCCTAGATTTGGTCCCCCTGGCCCTCAGAAACAAAGTAGGTGTTCCCACCCTTGGACATGGAGAAGGAAATGGCCTTGCTGCCTAAGCCTTTGGTGGGAGTGGCAGCTCTGATGATCTCTCCATCACTTTTGGGATCACTCTTCCCTTTTTGAAGAACAGTTCACATTTCAAGCTAAATAGCTCTTTGGTCTTGTGTGATAGGATCCAAGAAGTCTGACAGCTTTTCTTCATTCTGTCCCACTTTGTCTGTCCCTTTAGTTCAAACTACCTGTGTCTTTGTTGGTATAATCCCATTGGTATTCCTGGCTTCTGCTGAGAGTCTGATTAAATCCACAAGTTGCACCCACGATCTCTTTATCAAATGATTGTTCAGCTACACCTCGGTTTTCTCTCTTCAAAACAAACTTTTGCATTTTGAAAATTATAGGTAGGCTATGAATTTTCTAAATCTTTAAGTTTTGGTTCTTTTTTTGGTTAAGCATTGTTTTTTCAATTCATCTGTCTCCTTTTGCATTTTACTTTTCACAGTCAGGAGGAACAAAGCTGCTTCATCAACACTTTTCTCAGAAATCTGCATAGCTAATTGTCTAATTTCATTGCTGCTACTTCTACCATGCATAAAACAATACAATACAGTTCAGCCAAGTTCTTTGCCACTTTATAACAAGGCTTGCCTTTCCTCTAGTTTCCAGTAACATATTCCTCATTTCTTTTTTTAAATTTTTTTATTTCAACATATTACGGGGGTACAAATGTTTACATTATGTATATAGCCCTTGCCCCACCCACGTCAGAGCTTCAAGCATGTCCATCCCTCAGACAGTGCACACTGCACCCATTAAGTGTGTATATACCCATTCCCACCTCCCCTCTTCTGTTATAATGCTCATTTTGAAAATGAAATTTTTCCAATGTAATGGTGTATTAGGAAACATTTAAGCAGACCATAAATTTTACATTCACTTATATATGATTTCCTTCATGAGAAACATGAGGTGAGCACAGAAAATTGCACCAAGCTGAATCCAATGATATAGTAATAAACACAAACACATACATAGCAGCCACCTCAACTCACCATGAGTGTTATGACTCATACTCATTGACATTTGATATTAGGTGCTCGAGTTATTAAGAACTGATCAAGATATTGCAATCTCAAAAAATAACATAATGTAAAATTTAAAAAAATGGAATGTCTACTTTTGCATTGTAGTGTCAACAACCACATTTTCTCAGGACCTCTTGAGGCCACATGCCCCAGGCCAGTCATACACATTCAACTCAAAATAAAACTCTTTAAACTAAAAAATTAAATAAATAAGTAAAAATAAGTAACCAAATAAATATTAGCAATGGATGTGTTTTACAATGAATGATCAAGCCATCCTCTCTTTCAGGACAATTTCTATTGGATTTCCTTGATATAATGAATATTTGTTATTTTATTTCCCTGAACCTGCATACTTTTCCTTTTCATGCCAATGTTTTGAGTCCTGGGAACACCTACCATTTCTTACTCAGTTATTGTAGGAAGGACCAATCCCATTCCCCAGATCCAAAAGTGAGTCCTTGACCTATGCTTGAGTGATAGTAATTTAAATTTTTCATCCCTTATATAAATAATATGGAGTGCCTACAATGTGACAAGCATGTTTTAAGACGTTGAGAGTACATTAATGTAATAGGACAGGTAAGGCCTTTGACCTTATTGATATCACATTGCATTGTAATACATGTTTATTTTACTCTCCCTTGCCTAGGTTTGAGAATGGGCATGTGATTCAAGCTAGGCAAACAAATGAAATGAAGCCCTGGGATTTCTGCAGGAAATATGGGAGCATAAGATGCTCAGTCATTGCAGTCATTGTCTATGACAGAATGTAAACTAGTGTTCTACTGCCTCATAGTAAGAGGCTGTCTACATGGAGCCAATCAGAGAACAGTCAACTGGATTGAACTCTTCCTGAAGGTTCCTAATTAAGCTTTTCTATTGTCTGAGAAACTGTTTTCCCTTCCTTCCTTCCTTCCTTCCTTCCTTCCTTCCTT
>CAUYRT010103399.1:0-20122 GCA_963574885.1 Lepilemur ruficaudatus
TGCAGTCCCTGCCAGACGACTTACTCTCCATCTCTGGGCTTTGGGTCTAGCGGCTGCTACTCCCTGGGCTGTGGATCTAGTGGCTTCAGACCCTTCCGTTAT
Organism: Lepilemur ruficaudatus; assembly: GCA_963574885.1. Taxonomy (NCBI): domain Eukaryota; kingdom Metazoa; phylum Chordata; class Mammalia; order Primates; family Lepilemuridae; genus Lepilemur; species Lepilemur ruficaudatus. Next base: position 103 of record CAUYRT010103399.1, read on the forward strand.
GGAGGCTGTGGCTATGGATATGGATTCAGCCGCCCAGGCTACTTGGCATCTAGGAGCTGCCAGTCTTCTTGTTACAGACCAACCTATAGATCAACCTTCTGTAGGTCAACTTGCTGAATTTCGAGACCTTTGAAGCAAAATGTCTTAGTCTCTACTTAGAGCTGCTATCATAGGCTTTTGCAGCAGTGTTACGTAACTCCTCTCACCTTCAACTCTTCATCCTTTCTCTGGCATCTAGCACTGGCTAAAAAACTAGCTCTTTCAGACTGTAAAATTAATGAATAGCCAAAACATAGATTAAAATGTCTGTAATTTTGAAACAAGTAATTTGTGATTACATAACTCCTTCTTACAAAATGTATGGAAGTTCAGTTTTGTTTGACCTAATAAATTCATTTTCTCTTGCATCCAGTATGTGCTCATTTTTTTAAATTATTTTTCAAAGTTTGATTTTTGATGTCTTTGGGGCTCCAAGCCCTCAGAATACCTCTCCTAGGAAATCCATTTCCCTAGGAAATGTCATCAGACCTGGTGTATGGAGAGATTCTCTGGGCATGCCACTGACTAAGAGCCAATGGTGAATGTCTTCTGCCATCAAAACTGGTTGGATTTTTAACAGCGTTATTGAGATTCTACCTGTATTGGAGTCAACATTCTCATAGTGTTTTCAAGGAGACCCCTTACATCAACAACCTTATTTGGTTTCGAGTATACATTTCCAAAATGATATTGAGTTAGAGTTTGTTCAGAAGATATTGACAAGGTGATTAAATATTTTGAAAATATTTAAAATATTTTTAATATATAAAATATTTGAATAAATCTGATACGTTGGCACGAAAAAGAGAAAATATGAAGTCTCAGGTACTGGAAGGCATTATGATTGTCTTTAAATATATAAAAAATAGATTATTCAGTGCATATATGTATGTGTGCGTAAAAGAAACAGAGAGAAAAGAGAGATACAAAGAAAGACTTAAAGAGTAAAACTGTGAGATATGGAAAGTGTCATAGGGAGGCAAATTTTGGCTTGTTATAAAGAAATATATATTACCAAGTTATAAATTTATACAATCATTATGACCTATGTGCTTTTCCTTGAGGTTACTGAGTTCCTCAACAAGTAGAAGATGAATAATCTCTTTTACAGTAAATGGGAGTAAAAATTAGACTACTTTCAATGGTCTATATCTTATAACTTGTCTGGGCATCTTTGGAATCCAATGTTCACTTGTGATAGTGAGAATAAAAATAAATCCTTGTGGGATGCTATTCAGACATGAGAAAAAACACCTCCTGTGTTTATTTTAATTTGAGCAAGTGATTGTTTCAGAGGTTCAAGGCAGTGTGAAAATATAATTAGAACTTTTTCCATAATGTATTTAGTCATAATTCTCCACAAGTGGAGAATAACTATCAAAGATTATCATCCCCTCCAATCATGTGCTATGAGTGTTGATTGATTTGTCTTCCCTGGCACTTTTTGCCTTAAGCTTTTCCTGAGATATGAGTAAAAAGAGTATCTTTTCTCTTATACTTGAGGCAACAGGCTAAGCGTGGAGGTGTGGGAACTATATCCTCTGAGCATGGAAAACTGCCCACAAGACAAAAACAAAGAGCTAGACACAGGGACATGGAGAGAAGCTCTTGGTGACGCAGGAGCCTCTGACTCCCATTGACCCTTACACCAGCTTTACTTGTCTTTCATGTGCTTCGATTATATGGGCCAATAAAACCTTCTTTTTGTTTGAACTAATTAAACTAATTAAAATAAAATACAATTTCTGTCACTCACACCCAAAGATTTACAATTAAATATGTGTCATCAAGTGCATAGTTACTCAGTGACTTTGGTACAAACAGGCGTTAAAATTTTTATTAGTAAGACAAAAAGATCTATGAGTCTAAATTATGGCCTTTAGCATCGAAGGAGAACTACTAATTCTTTGAATAATGTGGAATGAGTAAAACGTGGACTAAAGAACCACTTGGGAATACAAAAGGGGTCACAGTAGCATGGTCAGTGAGAAAGCCCTGGGCACTAGATGATTCTAACCTCAAGCAAACAAGGCATCGGGTCCTACGAGGAGTGATGAGCACAGAGAAAAATGTTTAAAACTGAGAACTATCCCCAAGATAGAAGGAAGGGCTGTCCAGTGTCATAGAGGATCTAGCTCTGAAGTGATTTGGAGAATTTGCCCCATTTACTGGAATCTTTGAAGTGGGAAGCCAAAAATTGAAACAGGTAGGCAAAGAGTAGGAGTGGAAATTGATACATTAGAATGTTTCCAATATTTAAACTTCTTAAAGTATAATGTGAAGATTCAGATTTCAGGGATCAGACAAAATGAGTTATCCTTTGCATCCTCCGGTTATCTGCTTAGTGATCTTTCCTGAGTATCTCCCTCAGTATCTCATCTCTGTAATCTCCAATTACTTTTGTTTTTCTTCCTTTGCCTTCTCTCTTTTATTTCTCTCTCTCTCTCTCTCTCTCTCTCTCTCTCTCTCTCTCTCTCTCTCTCTCTCTCTCTCTCTCCCTCTGACTTTTCATTTTGTTTATACACTCTGTGCTTCTCTCCTCTCTCTAGGTGCTATTATTGAGTTTGGGCAACAGGTAACTATGAATCCATGCCTGGGCTGGGTGATGGTGACAGAGAATGTAACGAAGGGCTGGCTTCCATCATCAGCTAAGAAAAAACAAAGAGTGAAAAGGAGCATTTGCCCTCAATCTCGTTCTGCTCATTTATAATTATTCCAGCCTTATGCTGTTATTAGTAATTCACCGAGTGACATCAGCTCTTTGCTCTGAATTCAGCTCACTAGATATGTTTTGAGCTTTAACTTTGTACTAGAATTCTTCTTTGAAAAATGCTGGGAGCTTAGAAACGACCAAGACCTTTGTCCTTAAAGAGTTAGCTCATGTCTAGTGAGAGAGACAGATTTTCTCCTATCTGGTGTGAAGGATGGGTGTGAAGGGAGCACCAGGAAGAGGTAACTGTGTAAGTGATGACACAGTTGCTTGGAAGAACGCAGTGTGGGCTTGGGAAATGAAACCACGATTTCTTTTTTATTAAACTGGGAAATCTGGACAGTGAGAGGTAAGAGATTACATAATAATCAAAAGTGTGATTGCCCAACCCTACCGATCCAGAAATACAGAAAGAAACAGCACTGATGCCTGAGAAAGCCTGAGCCTTGTGTCTGTGGTGGCAAAATGTCAATGATAAATATTTAAAAAAACCTTTTCATATCCCGTACATGGGAATGGTTCTTTGGGCTCCTGTTATTCTGGGTTAGCAAAGTTTATGTGACCAGGGACTTAGTTGCAATTAGCAGTGTAATAAAGTGTCAGCACACACAGGGCAGAATTCAGGGGTGCGTCGTATGGCTTGAGAGGCAGTACAGTCTGAATTAAGGAAACATCAGCTGTCTGTTTTTCAAGTTCAAAATACTTTATCCAGCTACACAACAGGAAATCACACCCCTCACCATGCCTTATATACTGCTGCCCTAGAAATTCCCTTATTGACCCCTTAGAGATCTTCTGATTTCCCCAGTGTCCTTCTATCTCTGTTTTATTTTCTTCATTCATTTATCCTTCTTTCATTTATTCAATTAATAAACACAATGGGGGCATGGACTCTGTGCCAGAGAACTGGGTTTGGGTTTATTATCTTTTAGGGTGATCTACCTAGAGGAGGTGTGCTCAGGTACTTGCTTTGATCATTTCCTCCCACGACTTGGTACCTCTCTTGTGGTTTGCATACAAACCATGTAGAAAGGGACTGTGTCTCTGGTTCCCTGTATGTCTGTTTTGATCCCGTCAATTTGTTTACTGCATCTCATTCATAAGGGGACACTCACTCCCAGGGGTGTGCAAGTGATTGCATCCTTAAATGTTGTACTCTAGGCTCCCAAACCTAGTTCTGGTGCTGTGCCGCATATATATTTACTCTCTAATTCCCCTCTATTTTGATTGCTAAATGCACACCACCTAAGAACTGCTGCCTTCTGCAGTCCTCACCAAACCTCTGATATGGAGTCTTTGAGCTGAAGACACAACAGTTGCCACTTTTGAGATATGGACCCTGTTTCTGCCATCCAAACTACTTTCATCTGAAAATTGTTTGCATACTTTGCCAACCATTCTGTGTGTATATATGGATTACTCATCAAGCTAATGTATGATCACATTTCTAGTGCAAATACTTCATGAGCCTGTAGTGATTTTAAACTCACCCTGCACAATCAATTATTACCAAATATGAACATTCCCTTTTTGTACTGTGGTCTTTGCCCAGAATCATCATTTGTACTTGTTGTAAGGTAGCCCTTATGGTAGGACAAGCAACCATCTACTTACAAAGAGAAAAGCAGCCTTTGTCCGTTAACCCTTTCATTTGATTAATCCATTAAAAATTGTTTTAAATCTTAGTAATGTTTCTCTTCAAGGTGTATTCTTTGCAATGAAGTAAACCCTCACAAGTAACTAGAAAACGACAGAGAAAAATTAGATTGTGAGATTAAAGTCACTAGACCAAAGCTGTGCACTCTATTATTTTTCATTAGTGTTTGTATTCTGGTGTATGTTTTAGATGCTCTGGGTGTTAAAGAAATATTTCTTTTCCTGTGAAATACACATAAAATTGTCAACCTAGAGATATGTTACTATAGATAGGATTACTATATAGATAGACTGGAGTTTTGCAATCTCTTATTTTTTTTTTTCCTTTATGGAACCATATAAAGGGAAATAGAGCAAGTAAAAGCCATACATGTTTGGAGATAGGTTATATTCTTGGTTTTTTGTTAACTGGATTTTCATCTTATATGCATCAATTAATTTTCTTCATGTGTTATATTCCTGCTATGTAAAATGAGACGGAACTGCATAATCTGTGATCTCTAAGGTTCTTCCCAGCATTATAAATGAGTGTATATTAGCATGTACATTAGTGTGGGGGTGGGCTATTAATGTCTCCATCACAGTGTAAATTCTTCTATGTAGCTTAGGAAAGGAAGAACAGAAAATGTTTTAAATGTGATAAAATGTTAATATAAAACATAAGTGTTGAGATAAATTTTTTAGAGGTAAAATCACAATTCTTAAATAAATAAAAATAAGCACATATAAAACATTTTAATTAATTAATGTGGGGACCACTAAGATGTTACCATTAGGTCAAAGGATAATTCACAGAACACACTTATATAGGTTGTTAGGAATGCTGAAATGAATTCACAGAGACAGACTGCAATGTGATCACTGTTCACAGAGTACAAATCAGTGGCATTCCACTGCACGGAAATTATGTCATGTCTATGGGCAAGAATCATTTGCATTATTAACAATTTTCTACAAATTGAAAAATTATGCAGTAGTTCAAAAGCAATGAGAAGTGGAGATACCCTGAAAAGTGAACTACACAGGCCACATAGTAATTCATTTCACCCCCGTTGCAAAGTCTTCAACATTCTTCCTGACAATGGTATGTGAAATCACAAATGTTAATTAGAAAACACAGTTATACGTGAGTTGCAACAGTGTGAATGTAATTTTTTCCTTTAATATTAAAACTATTAAAAGGAGAAAAAGAAGTTACACACATAATTTCATGGAAAGAACCACTTTACTTTATCAATTTATAGGTTTTTTTCCAGCTTTACTAAAACATAATTGAAAAATAAAAGTTCTACATATTAAGGAGTATAACCTGATGTTTTGATGTGTGTATATATATGTATACAGCCACTGTAAATGATCACAATGGTCAAGCTCATTAACATATTCATCACCCCACATAGTCTACATCTCATTTATTTAGTCATTTATTCATTTATTTATTTTTGGAGTGAAAACATTTAATATCTACCCTTTCAGCAAATTTTAAGTACACAGTATGGTATTGTTAACTATTAATGTATTCACATTGCCATATATTAGATCTCCAGAACTTATTCATCCTGCATAAATGAAACTTTGTACCCTTTGACCAACATCTCCCCATTTTCACCTCCTTCCAGCCCTGGCCAACTCACTTTCTCCTTCTGTGAGTTTGGTATTTTAGATTCCACATAAGTTTTATCATGCAATATTTGTCTTTCTGTGTCTGGCTTATTTCACTTAACATAATATCCTCCAGGTTCATTCAAAATGTTTGCTTTTCCAATGACACTGTCTCCGCTTGTGACTTGGGGGAAAAAGGACATTATTACATAGAAGTGTCATATTTTGACTCGATCATTCTTCCAGCTCCATCCTATCACTCATCTCCAATGCTATGCTACTGTCTAGTGTTGTCCTCTAGAACAAAAACAGGCTTCACTTTTTTAAGTCCACATTTTTACTAAATTGAACAACATTTTATAGATAGGAAAGGGCAAAATATGTGGCCTATGTTTTTTATTCATTATTACTATGGACTGAATGTTTATTCCCATCCAGAATTCATATGTTGTGAGTATAGGGGTTACCCAATGTGATGGTATTTGGAGGAAGAACATCAGGTAGGTAACTGGGTTTACATGAAGTCTTTAGAGTGGAGCCTCCCATGATGGGATTAGTGTCCTCATATGAAGAGGAAGAGACCAGAGCTCTCTTTCTGCCCCGAGAGGATATATCAAGAAGATAGCCATCTGCTAACCAGGAAGAGGGCCCTAGTCAGGAACCAAATCAGCCAGCACTTTGATCTAGGGCTTCCCAGCCTCCAGAACTGTGAGAAATAAATATCTGGTGTCTAAGCCATCCGCTCTGTGGTATTTTGTTATAGCAGCTCCAGCTGACTGAGGCAATTACCCTTTTGAAATTTTTCTAGCATTAAAAAGTTACATTCATGGAAGAATTCTTTTTCTGGACTGTGGTAGTAGTTACACGAATCCATGCGTGGGATAAATTACACGGAACCATACACACGCGAACACGCACAAATGAGTACAAGTATAAACCAGTAAAACTGAATAAGGCCTGTAGTCTAGCTCACAATATGGCACCAGTGTCAATTTTCTGGTTTTAATATTACATTTCAGTTAGATAAAATGTCGATATTGGGGGAGGATGGGTAAAGGGCTCAAGGACTCGACATACTATAATATTTTTGCAACTTCCTGTGAATCTACAGTTTTTTTTTTAAAGTTTAATGAAAGGTAATCATGAGTTGAGAACATAAATAGACAATTGATTTTGTAGAATGTGTTATAAGGCTTTTAGTGGGCATTTCTGGAAAATTAGTACAGGAACACAAAAGTCTGCTAATTAAAGTGAGAGCGAGAAGATGTAGTTATTGATGTATGAAAGCTCTTAATCTGCTAAAGGTAGATACAGAAGTAGTAAACAAAGTCAAAGGATTAGAAATTGCCCTCCATTTTTCTTTTCTTCCATATTTGCCACCTGCCTATTTCAATATTTGTGGCTTTCCCTGCAATCTCCATTTTGTTTCCTGACGAGACCAGTAATGTCGCTCTATTCCCATCTCAAATGACTAAAGCTCCTCACTCTAATCACTTTAACCACATCTCAACTTTAGTCACTTGGAACACTGGTCTTAAAGGATATTAGTAGATTAGATACAAAGTTTATATTTCTATAGTCAGTATTGGACAGGCCAAATTAATCAGGTTTGTTTTCTTCCTCTTTAAAAGTTTGTTATTATGCTCAACTAACTATGAATTTCCAAGAGGGGGAAGGGAAAGATAATAGTTCTCCACCCCTTTCTTCCTGACAGTGGAGTGGAATGAGACACAACACCCGTTTTCCCAAGTTTCTTCGGGCCAGACAGTATTGTGATTTTCAGTCAAAATCAATTACAGTCTGTAAAATCTGTACTCAAAGTAATGAGCTATTGCCCTCATTTCAGGGAATTTCTGCAGTGGGACAATATCTAAATTTGTCTCTGATACACACTGTCTTTTTGGTACTTTACCAACAAAATAGCCCTCATCATGCAATTGAAGGGGAAGTTGTTATCACACTCATAATCATAAAATGGAGTGAATAGTGGCTGATTTTGTGTTTTTAACAGCTTACTCATTCTACCGGGCAAATGACCACAGAGGTTAATGTCTTGACTATAAAATTGATTCCAGAAACTTCACTTTCTGTGTTCTACAGATACTGCAAGGTGAAGAGGTGCCATCGACTGTTCATATGCTCCAGCTTATAAACCAAATTTGAAAAATGCTTTAGCTTTGACAATTTCAGGGCAATTCACCATGGTCTATTATTATCCTAGGGAGAACGGAGAAAACTGTCTTAGTACATCCATGGGTGCTCCAAACTTCATTCTGGGAGAATGATGTGGAAATGTTCTCTTAATCAATTGTCAACACCTGGAGAGGAATGAAGTGTATAGCAAGCCTACATTTACTGAAGTCATGAGATGGAATTTTCTACTCAGCAAATTTTTTATTTTCAAATTCTAGAGAGGAGAATAATATGCGTATGAATTCTAAAATGACCTGCGTTTTGCTTTCCCGCTCCCTACTTTTTGTCACGTGGCCTGGTATTCTGACTGGGACAGTCTCCTCTATCCCTCCCATTTCGCCCTTCTTCTGAGTAGTTTTAAGTGATAAAGGGCTTAATTATAAAACTCCACCTCATCTGTATCATACATTTGTTAGCTTTATGTTGTGGCTTAACAGACATAGAAGGCAGGGATGAGTAATAAAATATTTATAGACAAAAAGACCTAGTCTCATTTTCTAGCTTTATAAGTTTTTGTTAAAACAATTTTTAACAAATTCCTTAGCATGGTGCTCTGTTTTTATCTTAAAAAGTTAGGCAATTCATAGGGCTATTATGAGGAATATATATATGAGAATTATGTTATATGGAATAGAAACTTTTAGATTTAGAATTTCTTGAAGGTACTGTACCTTACACATCTTTGTTCTTCAGAGAACATTCCCATTTATATATGATGCGATTGTCATATGCTTATCAATTAGTGTTCATATGTCAGTCTTTTAGCAAGCAGGAGGAACATAGACTAGACTTTGGTTGGCATTACTAAGATTCCCAGTGGGCAACGTTATCTCAAGCATAAACAAACCAACTGTTGCTTTCTCAACTATGGATAAAAATAAATTTGTGTTCCAAAGTATACTTGTAACTAAATTAATATATTTTTCCTTCCTAAATCTTCACTGATTGTTATGTTAGGCCTGAATGAAGCATGTAAAAATGCATAAGCCATTCTTAAAAGATTCTTTCACCCGCTGAAATACTACTATGGACAAGTCCCTATTAATGACTGCAGCATATGATGAGAGCCACTGACAAGATAGAAAAACACTAACATTGAAACAGAGTGCCACCCGGCACCCATCAGGCTATCAGCATAACTAACAGATCCTATTCTTGATGGTAACAGATCAATCATTACTCTACCTTGATTCTGTCAGGGATGCCAAACAGGACATTGCTTATTAATGGCCTTGAAATGCAAGATGAATGAGCACCATGAGATATCAACTTTGCCTGTTGGACTTTAAAGTCTTTCCAGTACCGCTAGAGAATGAAAGCACATTGCACTCAGGCTGATGAAATCAGGCAAAGTTGATACTGTCCAAAGGAGTCCTGCCTGTTAATAGGCATATGATTCCTGAATGGCTAGGAGTCTTTGGTAAGCCTTAAATTGATTATTAACAGTAACCTCTTCTTCCTAAAATGCAAGTAGAGCTAGAATAGCTCTAGTAGTAGTACACAGTTTGTAAGGATCAAGCCCATTAAAAAAGACAGAGGAGTCTGAGCTGCTGGACCTATTGACCAACTGACATCCCGAGCTGTGCCTGGGTTCCTGAGCTGTCCTCCAGGTAAGAGGACTGCTTGATCATTAGAATGTCACATGCACGGTCCCCACTTTGATTTCTCCACCTAGAGGATGTTCTGAGTTTTTGTGCTTTAGAAACATTCCTTAGAAGATTTAAGTATTAAGATAATAATGTTTCTTTTTTCCCTGTACATTAATCTGCCTTCTGTGAGTGAGCCAATTTAAACTGTCTAAGCGTGTGAGAATCCTGAAGAACTACGTATACACTATGTGTATCTGAGTCCCTGTCTCTATTTCCTTAAGTATAAAAGGGAAATAATGCTAGTATTTATATCACAGGGTTATGATGAGCAGCAAATGATAAGACATGGGAAGCAATAGGAAGAGTTCCTTGAATACATAAAGCACTATATAAATGTTAACTATTATGCTATAAATGTATGCAACTTATAGCCAAAAAATAAATGTACATGGGTTCTTTAACTTAACTCTGATTGGGTGAGCCATAAAGAAACATCATATTCTTTTGTGCATCCCAAAATAAAATATTTATCTTCTCAATTCCTAAACGTTTAAAATATCCACTAATGTACAAAATAGTGTGCTCTTTTCCTTCCCAAATATCATAAATACGTCACTAAATATATTTCAATTTACTTCCTTTATTATATGTATATATATATATATTTATGTTGGGTGTAACCTAACTCACCATTTCCTTAATACTTTTGCTATCCATTTTTTAAAAATATTTATTTTATCCTACAGTCCTTCCGGGTAGGTCCACTTCTCTGCCATTAAGTCCTGGCTTTGTCAGTGTCTTTTCACTAGGCCACCACATTGCTCTATCTAGGTTCATCTTTAGATATAATGAATGTCCACTCCCACATAATATGGGGATGTGACTATCTAGCATTGCTTTGAAACTTTTTATTTGTTCAGCAATTTTCAATGTGCTTGAAGAAAATAATTTGGCCTTTGCTTATAAACACAGTCCCCAGAGGCCATTAAAAATTCACACACTATACATTTGATAGTAGATTAGTTTTTTAAAGTATTTGGGCTGAAATTTCCATCTTCTTTACTACTATAATTTAAGTCCACTTGTATAAGGCATTCTGTCCTCATCCAGCTGGCAAAGAGAGCCAAGCAGAATTATTTTTCCATAAAACTCATTTGATTTTTATGGAGTATCGTGATCATACAATGATATCTTTGTCTTTTATGCACCATTTATATCAAATATATTAATTGTTAGTGAACATAAGCATATGCTTTATTATAATATGGCAAGCCACATTAGGAATGACCTAGAAAAGAATCACAATAAAATATAATACTGTAATCAGGGAGAAAGAACAGAACGGTATCTCAGCATCCTGTAAATGATTCTCTCAGTCACAAATCAAGTTGGCAAGGATGGTCAACTGCTTTGTGTACGCAATAACCATCTGAAATCCAAGACAGCAAAGTAAACTGGCTTTTGGCTATAAAATACAAGTATGCATATTTATGATAGTATTAATCTATTTAGTTGAAATTAAACAACACACTAAGGAAATATTCTTATGCAAATTTTTGTGCAGAAGGATATTAAAGTTGGCTATCAAAAAATCTCATACCCACAGGGTCAGAGTACACAAGCCTCTAGGCCAAGAAGTGACATTCAGATACCCTCTAACTGAAAAAAATCTAGAAATCATGCTTATTTCCACAGGCTGGTCTCTGGGCTATGAGTTCAATGAATTCCAATCTCTAAGTTGTAGATTTTGTAGTTCCTAAAGTTTGAATTACAGTCCCCAGTTTCTTGCTACCCAAACTAGCTGAGTATGTTAAGTTAACAGTAGAGTCAACTTAATATAGACCAGTCTACAGGCCTGGCTTCTATAAGTCAGCTTAATGCTTCTTCATTGTCCTCCCAGAAATGCTGCTTTCTCTCATAGTCATCTAACACAAATCCTGTTTCTGGCATGAGCTAGCCACCAGCAACTTAGTTTCTCTGAGAGAGACATGTTCCTGTTATTATACAATCAAAAAAAATGGTCAACGTTCAGAAATTAACTTAAAATTTTATATGTCAGGTAAGAAAAGAATCTACATATAAGAAAAATTATGGGATTATTTCTTGTGCTCTTGTTATTCTACAATTTGATAGAAACATTGCTATTTAATAAACTAATCTTTTAGGTAATACAAATATAAACATTTTTCCTTGATTTGTTAGAGTTATTAGCTTACTGGGGTTGCATTCTTCTTAAGGTGACAAATTACTATTTGGATAGCTTTGGCTGTTGATTTTGCAAGAAGCAATCTGTAAAATCAGAGCAAGGACAGTAGAAAAAATTCTACGGTCTAAAATAACTTCTAATCAAAGAATTATTATTTCCTACATAAAAACTAACAAGATTCAAAATAACTCAGAGTATGTAAATGTCAAGGACCTATGACTTTATTCAGCTTTGGAATTATTAAGGGTCCTACAGAACAGAAAAAGTGATTGAATTTAATGGACTATGACACACTTTCTCTAAAGTCACTTATCTTCTCTTAAGATACTTCCATTCATTTTCCAGAAGATGTTGATAGATATAAATATAGAGATAATGTAATCAAATTTTCCTCCAAGAAATTGACTCTGGTTGCAGTGTGAACAATGGATTGGAGGGTCACGTAGAAGTAAGAGGGTTCAAACCTGGGCAGTATGATCCAGTGGCCTATATTCTTAACTGCAAGGCTCAACTTCCTCCCATAAAAATGGTTATTAAAGCCAAGGAAAATGTGTAGAATGACATGAGAAGGGGATCTAGAATGACACTCTGAGGCAGATTAAGGTATGCCTCCTTTAGGGATAGGACCTCTCTTGGACTAACCTCCATATCCTCGCTTCTCATCATAGAGCCTGTTCTTCAATCTATGCTTGCTGAATTCTCTTGAAATGGATACTTCTAGCTTTCAAATTATACATGAATATATTGAAAAATTTGGACAGATTGGTTCAGTTTAACAAGTGTTTATTTAGCATTCACTATGTTCTAGGTACTGTTGAAACTAGGTCCATTTCCAAGTTTAAAAACACACACACACACGCCCACACCAATAACCCCCCTGCAACGCTCACTCCACATACACACACATTGCTTATAGTAGTTGAGCAATGAGTTACTTAAAAGCCAGGGAGGGCCAGGCGCGGTGGCTCACGCTTGTAATCCTAGCACTCTGGGAGGCCAAGGTGGGTGGATCATTTGAGCTCAGGAGTTCAAGACCAACCTAAGCAAGAGTGAGACCCCATCTCTACTAAAAATAGAAAGAAATTAGCTGGACAACTAAACATTAGCCAGGCATGGTGGTACATGCCTGTAGTCCCAGCTACTCGGGAGGCTGAGGCAGGAGGACTCCTTGAGCCCAGGATTTGAGGTTGCTGTGAGCTAGGCTGATGCCACAGCACTCTAACCTAGGCAACAGAGCAAGACTCTGTCTCAACAACAACAACAACAACAACAACAAAAAAGCCCGGGAGGACATTTAATTTGACTTCTCTCTGACACTGAATATCTTTGACCACTTTCCTGTGTTTGTAATACATATTTAACTTGACTTTGGTACTTCACTGGCTATTGCTCCCAAGTCTTTTGTGGGCTCCTCTTCCTTTGCCAATTCCTTAAATGTAAAGTTTTTTTAGAGTGTCACCCTAGGCCCCCTTCTCATGTCATTCTACATATTTTCCTTGGTTTTAATAACCATTTTTATGGGAGGAAGTTGAGTACTGCAGTTAAGAATACAGAGCCGCGGGGCCCACTCTTACTTCTTTGTGACCCTACAATCCGTTGTTCACACTGTAACCAGAATCAATTTCTTGGAGGAAAATTTGATCTCATTATCTCTATATTTATGCCTCTCAATGTCTTCTCATTGCTACATATTCAACGTTTTCTTATCTAAACCCATGGTGAAAGACGAGTTTTTGAACCAGAGATTTTAGGATTTTAGAGAGATATTAGAGTAGATTAAATGTACATTGTATAATACTCCAAGTAGTATCTGGGGCAACACCCTGCAATCAAAAATACTAATTTATTTCTGAGGCACAATGCAAAGATATCCACACTAAGTACAAAAAGAAAAAAGAATATGTATAATTTCCATTAGTTTGAGCCATCTGATTCCATCTAAAGAGACTAGCTTATGTCATCTTTAACCACCACACTTGGCTAATACTTCTATTTTTTGTAGAGACAGCGTCTTACTTTTGCTCAGGCTAATTTTGACTATTCTCAACCTGAGGATTCAGTGTTGAATAAGAAAGAACACAGTTATTTCTTCTCCCCCACCTCCACTTTTAAGATTACAATTCAGAGGGGTGCCACTCAGAGAGTGAATCATGGACCAGCCTAAATCGATGATACTAACCAAACATACAATTTTGTTAAGCTAAAATTTTTAATCATGCAAGACTTCTTAATGAAGGTGGTCATGCATTCATTTACATGTTGATATACACTACTTATCTCATGGTCAATTGGTGAACTTTCAAGGCCTGGCTTTGTTTGAGTAGCGCTGCTCCAGTCTAGAGGACAGTCTAAAAAATAAATATTTAAATGCTAGAATTAAGTACAGAGAAGATAAGAATCGTATCAGGGAACCTAATTTATTCTGAAATATGGTGGTCAGAAAGTGAGAAAAGGCTAATTATTTTAATCCAGATGAAGAAAGAATATTCAAGACAAAGAGAATAACATGTACTTGTAGCAGGAACAAACCTGAGATATTTCAGTGAGGAACACAGGTCAGTGTGTTTGTGAGAAAGGAAAGATCACTGCATGAAGATGAAGTTAGGGACATGGTCAGGGACGTGATTATGCAGCCTTGCAGATCGTGTATAGGATTTGTGTTTTATCCTCAGTGTATGAGAAAGCAATCAGGAAGCTGTAATCAGGAGCATGACATGACCAGCATTTTGTTTTAAGAAGACCAATCAGGCAGCAATATAGAGACATGATTGGAGGATACATTATTTTTTAAAAGAGACAAGTGATTTGGCACCTTTTCAGTGGTCCCACCAAGGAAGGAGACAACTGTGGACTAGAGCAATTGTTCTCCTACAGAACTGACTCCTTCCCCCCAGGCTATTTTTTGGAGACATTCTTAACTCCTGTAATTTGAAGGAGAAGGTGTACTATAGGCATCTAGTGGGTAGGGGCCAAGGATGTTGCCAGATATCTTACAATGCACACGATAGTGCCCCGCAACAAGGAAGCATCCAGGCCCAAATGCCTGTGGTCCAAGAGTGGAAAATGTTGGACTGGAGGAAAGGCAATAAAAGGACTGGATAGAAGTAAGATGGATCTGGAAAATAGAATGGGTGATATTTAGGATGGATTACATATGCTAGGAGGGTTCCAAGGTTTCTGTGTTAAACAATTAGGTAGGTGAAAATGCTGCTTATTAAAGATGAAAAAATATTTTTTTATTTTCCTGTGGAAGAGCTAAAGTTTAATTTCATATACATAAAAGTTTGTTACCCTTATGAAATCTCCAAATGGAAATGGCAAGAAGTAATTGGATGTCTAGCTATAAAATTAAAAAAGAAGTATGGCCTGAAAGTACAGACTGAAAGTATAGACTCAAAACTTGAGTATTTGAATGTCACAGAAAATTGACAATATTTTAAGCCATGGAGGGAAGGTGCCTCCTCTACAGAGAGAATTATGTCCACAATTGGCACCAAATCTTAAGGAACGTTATGAACAGGAGCCCAACTAAGGGTAAGAAGGAATTGTGTGAAAGCTAAATAGAAGGCCAGGACTGTGATGTCATGAAAGTGCATGAATGAACATGTTTCAAGATTACGGACACAGACACCTGTATTGAATGTGGTTAAACATTTGCATGCGATCATCTTAAAAATGTTGTATCTGGCAAAATCAAGGCCACTTCTGACCACGTTAGAGCAATTTCAGAAGAGCGTTAAATCAGACAGAAGCAAGATGGTTATTGAAAAGAAGTGAGATAGTTCACAAGCTGCACAACTTCAGGGAATTCTTACTCACAAAATAAGAAGAGCTATATATTCGTAACAGTGGAGGAAATGGTTCTATTTAAAATTTTTGGATTAAGGAGGAAATTGAGCATGTTTATAAGACAGAGAAAAAAGAACCATTAGAATGGATGAGAATGAAACTATTGGAAAGAAAAAGCAATAATAATTGAGGAAGGCCCCAAAGGTAATTTTGCTTGGGGTGGGGATGTGGATCCCCAAGGATAACCCCAAGTACTAAAAATTTTTGTGAGAGATTTTATTCTTTTAAAATGAACATATTGATATAGGCTAAGTGAGGAAGAGATAGCATTGCAAATGAGACATTCAAAATAGGAATTCAGGGAAACCTACTTGCAAGAATATGTACCAACGTAAGATTCATGAGACAGGGCTGTGTTTATGGAAATACAAAGTGAAGAGAGGATAAGCCGTTCTCTTAAGGCTTACATAGAAGAGAGCCCTGGATGAGAGAGCCAGGGACCTGCATTCCAATCCCAAGGTCATGGCTTTCTGGCTGTTTAACATAGTTTCCTCAAAGGACAAATTATTGTGCTATGCTTATAACTCTTTCAACCAAGTCATAAACATATGCTGAAGCATTAGTGTGGAATCCAAGAAAGCACTTTCAGACCAATACAGCTTAACAAAAAGGTGGCACAATGTGATGCAATGTATTTTGGCAAAATTTCCTAATTCATTAAGTATATAAACATAGTGTTTGATCTATCTTAAAGTTTGTGGACACATGTATGTATATGTTCACACCCATAATAAATATATTTAAATGTGTTCAAATTCACGGATCGATGTTTTCTAATTTATTTAATAAAGAAATGGCTCTCCACATGTAAAACTATTGTATTGCCTTAAATAACATAGGTGGCAAATTTTAATTTTTTAAAATTGTAGTAACATCTATGTTCAGAATAGCATTCATTCGAAGTTCCAAAAGGGATACATGGAAATTTTTCAATTTTTAAAAATTATAGTTATTTTAACTTTTTTAAGTATGCAGAGTTATAGAAATTGTAAAATAACTGAGATTAATAGTGGCTAAAGTACACAGTTTGACATCTTCTAAATAAAATAACACTGATTTGCCTACAGAAATGGAGGAAAACTAATTAAAACACTCTTACGCCACAGGGATTCAGGAAATTGGTATATGGCTGATCATGATGGAGAATTAGAGCTAGGATAAATGTCTGGCTAGCATGTGTGGCTTTAGTATCTGCAGTATAACAGAGAGAAGCAATAATTAAGATACTACTGCAATAATATCAAGTTGTATTCGGACTTCTGGCTAGGCTAATTGACCACTCTGTCCAGTTATGATTTCTTTGATCCCATTGCTTTGTGTTATGGGAAGACAACACACACATGTTCACATACAAGGACTATAAAATTGTTTAGGAAATGCCTATGCTAAAACCATAATTTCTAACCTCCGCTCCACGTTCTAGGTGGCTCACTAGTTTAACACAACCTGGCTTCCTGGTTATGATTAACTTGGGGATTAGATTTAATTATGAAAGGGATGTTTATATTCATTTAACATTTCATTAAAGTTAACTTAAAAAATTATGCCCACGTGCATAAATTTATCTAGGATGTAAGTAAAAATAAAGAAGTTAATGATCTGTTATATGTATTCATTTTATAAATAATTGATGAGCACCCACTATGACTTACCAAATATTGGGTCAAAGAAGACTAAACACTGTCTCCTACCCTGAAGAACTTGTGGGCACTGCTCTCTTCTCACACCTGTGACTGTCTGGCAAGCTGAGATCCTACTCACCCTGCATGACCCACTTCAAAAGACATCACTTGCAATTCCTCCACTCTGTGTGTGCGTGTGTGTGTGTGTGTGTGTGTGTGTGTGTACTCACTCAAATGGACCAGCTTATAAAATACTGAGATCCTTGTCTCTGAAGAGTTAAAGCCTAGTTGAAGTGAACACCTGTCAGAAATGAGGAGTTTGATTTTGGCCTTGAGGGATGAGAAGTGTCAACCTAAAAAGAAACTGAGAGACAGGCTTTCCAGAACAAATGACTTTATTTGGGAATAGCAGAAAGTCGCAGTCCAGGATATTGAGCTGTGATGGATCATAGGCCTATCCAGCGTCTCAGGCAAAAGGGAAGCTTATGAAGATAAAGAGAAGTCCACGTAGGCTGCTTTGGAACAGGATTCATAGGTCACAAGCTCATTGCAGGAGACAGTTGCATGCTAGGTACGTGTCCTGCAAGCAGCTCATCGAAAGTGCTGCAACTTTGAGGAAGTTCTCGTGATAAGTCCTGTTACAGGCACATGCGTGTGAGGGTTCCTTGTTCACTGCCTCCCCAACTCCATTTTGTTAGAGTTTGACAGAAATGACTCTATTTTGGTACCACCAACTTTCACAGAAGGATTTGGAGTAAAGGGAATAAAAAGAGGGGAACAATACATTTAGTAGAAATTTGTAAGCAAAAAGTGGGCAGAATATTCCATCGGTGCCAGATAAGCAAATCTACAGGACAGGAGAAAAAACAATCAGCTACAAAACAGTTTGAAAAGATCAAATTACATAAACAGAGTTTTCCTTTCCAATTTCTAAAAGATGCTTTAAGGCAGAGAAGTAGAATATACTAAATAGTGAAAAAGAAGATATTTCTAATTCCAGGACTTTTCTTTATGCCATTGATTCTTTTATAGTGTTAATGATAATTTTAACTACTTAATATGTAGGTAAGTTTTATGCTGCTTTGTTTTTCTAGAAGAATGAGCAAAAGAGAAGCTCAGCAGGAAGCGAAATGAATCACTCCCAAAGGTGTCAAATTTCTCACTCCCCACTGAGTTGGCAAAGGTTAGCACATTATTAAAATTCAAGTTTTTGCAAATGCATTTCGTTTGGTAGTCAACTCACTGAAGGTATACCAGTTTTTAGCAATTATTCCCATTGATAGTCTAAGTGTTTGCCAAAGAATTTTCTGCTTCACACTGAAGAAGAATCCAATAACTCCGTGGCAGATAAAACATGAGTTGCTTAACAATGACAAGCTGAATGAAAGGGCAAACAGAAGATACGTGATGAATATCTCCACGGTAACTTTGAATGTTAAAAAAATAAATAAGCAAAAATGATTAAGAAGCTGTCCTGATGGTGGCTATCTTTGGGGACTTCATAAAAGGGATAAAAATACTCGGGTAGATATATCAGATGAAATGCAAATATTATTACCTTGAAATGTTATTCTTTTTTCACCTGCCTACTCAATTGTTCATGTTGTTCTGGGAGCAGAAATAACAGGCTTCTCACTTTGACTATATAGTATTGTGGTCCCTGCTAGCTTTAGGGACAGACATACCTGGGTTCTGACATGGGGTCCATGACTTGTTGATCTGTTACCTAAAGGTTACATAACTTCTCCAAGCCTCCGCAGCCTCATTCCTAAACTGTTTATAACAATTGTTATCTCATAAGATTGTTGAAGTGTAAATCAGACCACATTTTAAAATGTTTTGCACATAATAAATGCTCAATAAAACATATGGAAATAGTTGGGGATGGGTGGGTACTGATGACTGTTAGGAGTACGTTGCTGGGAATTTACACACTCATCCTCAAAATACCCGTAGTCAAGCTCAATGAAAAGGCGGGGGCACTACATGCATCATGACGGATGTTTTTGAAAGCAAACCACACCTTACGTCTGAAGAAAGAGAGAGAAAGAGAGAAAGAAAGAAGCTGAATGGCTTCTATAAACCAGAATGATTAAACTGGTGTTAAGAACAAATGAATGTGTTTAACTATAATTATAGCCTAGGTTAATTAGTCATTTCATGAACAATAGGCAGGGTCACTGTTACTGCATCACACCCACCAGAGTGAGGGTATATAAACATCACTGGGCACAGGCAGGGATATTAGAGCATCTTCTCAGTGTAACTCATTTGACTTCATCTCTCCCATTAACATGTCTTCCAACTGCTGCTCTGGAAACTTCTCCTCCCGCTCCTTTGGGGGCTACCTGCGCTACCCAAGCTCCTCCTGTGGCTTTTCCTTCCCCAGCAACCTGGTCTTCAGCCCTGACCTCGGCTCCCCCAGCACCTGCCAGCTAGGCTCCTCTCTCTACAGTGACTGTTGGGAGAACTGCCACGAACCCACCAGCTTCCAGACATCCTATGTGGCATCCAGCCCCTGCCAGACGTCCTGCTACCGCCCGAGGACCTCCTT
>CAUYRT010103404.1:0-26515 GCA_963574885.1 Lepilemur ruficaudatus
TATCTGTAGTATAACTAGAAGGCAGAGAATCTCCAAACTTCAAATTACCTGTAAATAGAAAAAATAAACAAATCCCAGCAAACCATCTCTCATGCTACAGCCACAAGCCTTCACAGAGAACAAGGGCAATCTGAGAAAAATGTATGTGGGAAATAGAAAAATGGAGCTAGCTGTAAGCTTAGGAATGATGTAAAAAGCTGTTGCCACCGCTTCTCCTGCTCACAGGGACTTGGGTGGGGCAGGCACCCACCTGGGAACATTGGTCCCTCATGGTGGCCTCAGGGCCTGCAAGGGAGCAGTTGGCCCCCACTCCCCCCTAACTCTCCCAAACTGGATTTTAGTTGTGTTCAGCCAATAGTTCTCAAAGGTCTTCTATGCAGCAGACCCAGGGGACAAGAGAAGGCAGAGCAACCAGGTAGGGTCTCTCTGCTCCAGTGACTCAAAGAACACCAAAGGCTGGGACAGCTGCCTTTGCAGAGTGATGTGGGCCCTTGTTCTGGGGCCACCTGTCTTCCTTAGAGTTGGGTAAATGATCATAACAAAACTGAGCCTACCAGGGACACCAGCTGACAGCCTCATGCCACCCGGACACAAGTGATTGAGCCCAGTCAGAATGTGAAGAAAACTAGATTTGAATTCCTTCACTCACAAAATGTCTATTTGGCCCTGGCCAAGCGTTGCAGCAGCCCTGCACCTGACGCTCCACGAGTGCGCGTCAATTGCCTGTCTGCCAGCTTTTGCATCCATAACTCAGGGCCATGATCCAATGAGAAGGGAATCCCCACCAATCATGGCTTGCCGTGGACCCAGTTGACTCTGTACAGCAGCTGGGTGAGAATTACCCAGGAAACTGGTTAAAACTGCAGATTTGTGAGCCCTCCCCACAGGGGCTGGCTCAGCAGGTCTGCAGCAGAAATCTGAGTGGGTGGGTGTGGTCGTGCCCCTGTTTGTTCACAACTCTCTGTATCCACATCCATGGCTAGTCCTATCCCACAGGACGCTGGGCTTGTTGGTGTGATGGCTTTGACCAATGGGGCATCAGAAAATGTGACGCATGCAGACTTTAAAAGCACTTGTGCTCTGGGGCTCACCCTCTCCATGGGAATGAGCCGGAGCCGACCTGCTGAAGGAAGAGAGGCAAGCAGCCCCGTGCACTGGTCACCCCAGCCCATGGCCTCCTGACCACCAGCCATGGGAGAGAGGTGGTCCTAGACGAGCCAGGCCTCAGCCAACCTGCCAGCTGACCACAGTGCCTAAGTCAACTCCACTGAGATCAGAGGATCATGCCCAGAGCAGAATCTCCCACCAGCCCATAGAATCGTGAGCTAAATAAGTGGCTGGTTTTACACCATTAAGTTGTTTTTTAGTATTTATATTTAAGGTGTACAACACAATGTTTTGATATACATATACATAGTGAAACAATGCCCACTGTTAAGCAAATTAACATATCCATGTCCTTACACCTCCTCCCCCTTTTCTTGGTAGTAAGAGCATCTAAAATCTACTTTCTTGGCAAATTAAGCCATTAAAATTTGAAGCTGTTTGTTATGCAGCAAAAGCTAACTGATGCAAGACCCAAGGTTTTATAACTTCTGTGAGCTCTCCAGGCATATCTGATGGTATAGTCTGGTCTGGACCCTAGGACATCTTCACCTTCGTCACACACCAACCCCTACCACCTTTTCTCATGTGTCGCTGTGTGAGCACAGCGTGGCCTGGCTGAGAGCCTGAGGTGTGGAGAGAGAGGTCTCCCCTGGGGCCCACTCACTCACAGTTCCCACAGAGAACAGGGCCTGCCTGGAAATGTTGGGATCTGACCTGGATCTGATGGAAGGGTAGACATTTTCTAGGTTAATTCTAGAAACAGATGATATTGGGAAACAATCAAGATAAATAATCTCAGACTAGTTCCACATCAGATGTAGACATGTTGAAGGATAGCAATGGGAGGCTCAGGGTTTCTGTGTCTTGGAAACCTAGGTCTGGGGGAGGACAAGTCAGATAAGACAGAGACACAACATCCCGGGGCCTTAAAGGAGAAAGTTGGGAGCTACGGGAGGACCCTGGGCACTCCCAAGCCAACAGCAGGATGAGCGTGGGGTGGAGTGGGGAGGGAGGCTGCAAAGAGTGACCGTGACCCTCTCCTTCACCCCAAGACCATCTGGAGAAAAATTGCTCTCACTTTTCAAAACTGGAAAATGAAACTCATCCAAAAATGTCAGGAAGAAAACATGCTTGCTTTTCTCAGCAGCTGTCAAAATCATTTTCCTGGACAGTGCCCTAAATACTGGAGTACAGATGTAGGATTTTTGAGCTCAGGGAGTCAGACACTGTAGGCCTCCTGAGAGTGCCACCTGGCCCTGCCTTTGGGCCAGACCCACCTCAGCGACCGGCAGCTGCAGACACTTGAGGGCAGGGCTGCCTCAGTCACCCTCGACTTTCTTCCCCAAGGTCCAGCCCTTGCTCTGATCAAGAAGCTCCTCCTAACAACCACAGAACTCTTGCCAAAAATTAGTCTTTTCTCCTAGACTACACGTTGCGTGACAATTCTACAAGATATCCACTTATACACACACACACACACACACACACACACTCATCTGGGAAAATACAGTCCAGAAAAATGGGTGACATAATTCAATTTATTTTAGAAAATGCCCTTCTATCACTGGGAGGGAAGTATGGAAGAATGACTGCAGCTCTGCCCTCAGAATCCACAGAGGGTGGTTCTAGACTAAGTTATGGGACCTTAGAGAAGGTGTCTCCCTTGCTGTAAACTGAGGGCTGAGCTAAATGAGACATTGAGTCCCATCCTTCGCTGCCCTTACACAGGGTGAGGATCTGGTTCAGGACGTAATGCCCAATCACAGTGCTAGGTATGGGGAGGTTAAGTGTCCCACCAGGAGCTGGTGTCAAAGAACAGAGGCTCAAGAGAAACTGAGTCATTAAATTTCAAGTTTTCCTTGTCCATACAATGGTGGTGCTTCTAGGATCTACCTAGAGGGTCAGGGTGACTGGATGAAGCATGAGGGTTAGAGCACAGGGCCAGGCAGATAGAAAGCCCTCTACAGATGTCAGCTGTTGCCACCGCTTCTCCTGTTCACAGGAGAAGGAGGCAGGCACCCACCTGGGAACATTGGTCCCTCATGGTGGCCTCAGGGCCTGCAAGGGAGCAGTTGGCCCCCACTCCCCCCTGACTCTCCCAAACTGGATTTTAGTTGTGTTCAGCCAATAGTTCTCAAAGGTCTTCTATGCAGCAGACCCAGGGGACAAGAGAAGGCAGAGCAACCAGGTAGGGTCTCTCTGCTCCAGTGACTCAGTCCAGCGGGAATACCGCACAGCTGCTGCAGCAGAATCAGCCACACCCACATCAACAGGGGTGAGAGGTGTGTCAGGAGCCTACTCAAGTGCACTCAGTGTACAGCCTTCAAAACTGGCCCTGGTGTCTCCCGGAATGAGTCCTTATGTCAAAGTTTGCAGTGGCTGCCATCAGCACCCAGCCCCAGCCCTGGGCCTGGTCCGTTCTGTGCTCACCAGCCTGGCATCCCACAGCCAGCACCCCACATCCTTGTCTGAAGACTTCTCTGGTGCTAACATCACCTGACCTGAACCACAAAGGAGAAGAAATCAACGTCCATAGCCAGCAGCTCTCCAATGGCTGATGGGAGTCAATGCCCCAGCTCCCTCTCCTCATGGGCCAGTGCTGACTCCTGCTCTGCGTCAGCTTCCAGAGCTCCCCAGCAAGGCAGAGCCCCCCTGGCCCTCAGTGGGAGCTCATTTCCTAGCACCCCTGACTGGCTCCTGCCATTCCTGCCTCACCTCCCCTCTCCCCTGCCACTGTTCCTTCACCTCGCAAATGACCCACTTGCCCTGGAACTTTGTGCAGGGTCTGCTTCTAGGGAAACCCAACCTGATAAACACTTTTGCTTTTTTTCTCTTTAGCTTCACTTGGCCCCTGAAACCCTCCTGTTTGTATCTTCTCCCACCCCAAGGGCCTGGCCCCCGCATGCCATACCCCCAAGCTCTGAGTAAATCTTGCTATGCATTGAACTCTTCTGGAGTCCAGGGTCTCATTTGCCTAAGTCATTGGCCTTCCATGTCGGAGCTACTCCTGAGTTTGCTACACCCTCTGGACCAGTGCCCTGGAGGCCAGGCATTCCTCAGGGTAAGCTTCTAGAGCCAGCTTGGGACACTGCACAGCCAGTGTTGAGTCTTTGGCTCATCCCAGCTCCTTGAGCACCTGCCTGTCCCTCCTCGTGCTCAGCCAGCATCCAGGGAGTGAGTCCAGGGCACCCTGGCATGGTTCACAGCTAGTAGCTGGAACTCCAGCCACCAGGCATTTTATTCCAAGGCCTGGTCCCCATGTCCTCAACTCCTGCCTGCTTCTCTTCACTAACACCTTCACTATGCCACTTGCTTGGAAGACTACCCTTGCTCCTCTGAACTTCAAGCTCTGGGGTCTGTTCTCTGAGTCCGTGGGCCTTTGGCTATTTCAAGAGCCAGTTCAGCTCCATCCAGCATGGTCCAGGCATGGTGCCAGGTTGTGCGGACAGCCCCGAAGCAGCCATCTCTGATCTTCTGGTGGATTTAGATCAGTGCATGGGCAACGACAACCCATTGCGACAAGTTATATGCTGGAGGGAGTACAGAGCGCTGGAATCCTACCTCTGAGCCTCTCCCTCTGTGGCTCCTTGTCTCTTCAAGGATAAACACCATTATCCACAGGACCATTTAGAAGACACCAGCCAAGGTGCAAACAGTTTAATTTAGCCCTCTATGTGTGCGTTCAACAAACCTGAGCTCCAGGGGATCGTGGGATTTCATTGCTAATGTTGTTTGCTCTAGGTAAAAGGCAGAATGCTTGAGCCAATAAATTACAAAACTAGCAGTGGGAAACCGGAGCCTAATTACCAGCTTCACCAGCTAACCACCTCAGGCCCTGCAAGGACAGATGGCATGTGTAGAAGGCTCCAGAAAAGAAGGCAAGGGCCCCCTAGTCCACCATCTCTAACAATTCCAGCTCATCTCTTCACTGGGTTGCCTTGTCCAGCTGTGGCATAAGCTCTATCCCTCGGGTGTGGGACCTGCAAAAGATTCAGAGGGGTCCTGGGTCTTGAAGAATTTCAGGGAGTCACACCGCTTCTTTGTTGTCATGTCTTCTCTGATCTCTGTCAAACTGATGGGGCTGGGACAGGAGTAGAGAGTCTGTTTGTTGGAGGGAAATATGAAACGGCCTGTCATAATCTGGAGAGGTGGACAGCAAGAGTTAGTGAGGATGGCGAGAGAGGAAGATGGCAGCATTGGGCTTACCCACATTGGGTGACAGTGATAGAATTTAAGTGGGCACTGAGATTTGGAAGAGTGCTTTCTATGCAGGTTTGACATTTTTGAAAAGGGAGAGTTTCTCTATCCCTCTCCAACATACACACATGCTTACATGCATGTATGCTTACACACACATGCACGCATTCCCTCTTTCGCCCCTTGCAATCCCTGCCCCCCGCAAATGATTGGCCCTGTACCAGTGAGGAACTTGCACAGTCCCCCAAGGCAGCCACCTCTCAGAGGGTACTCTCAAAGTCACAGGAGAAAGAGATGATAGAAGTGCCTTACTGAGAAAAGGTAAAGAGTAGATTAGATGTCAATTGTCTCCATGAATCTGAATGCAGTCCTCTTGGAAGGACAGGAATTGGCCTTGCCAAATTCTGCCTACGACCAGGGCTTTAACCTAAGCCTTTCTAAAAATTGTCATCTACTCCATTAATCCTACTTTTTCTAATTGTCCCAGGCAACAAAGTGAGGTAGGTTATTTCCACCATATCAGTCTTGCCTATATCCCATCATGGCCCCACCTTTAGAAAGATGAAGTCAAGCCCTTTGACACTCCCTGATTCCAGATTTTCCCAAACTCTGCCCATGTTTGTGGCTCTCCCTCCCACTGTGTTTCAAACACTCCACAGCTTTTTGTGATTGAGGCCAGTGGAGGGACCCTGCCCAACACACACTTCACATTCCTTGTGAGAATGTCATAGAACAGTAGGTAGTGTCTCCTGTTACAGTTCATGATACGCTGGAGGATAGAAGTGTCACAGTGCTACAGGTTGTGCCTGTGGGCGCAGTTTCCAAGTGGGCAAGATACCGTGGACAGCAGCTCTCCAGTGGCTGATGGGAGGTGGGGGGTGAACGCCCCAGCTCCCTCTCCTCACAGGCCAGAGCTGCACCTGCAAACTCCTGCTGGAGACAGAGCATCTCCGCTGTGTGTCCACTCACCAGGGAAGGGCACAGCACCTGCTGAGGGGGGCAGAGAGGCACAGCACCTGCTGAGGGGGGCAGAGAGGCACGGGGCACCTTGGGGTTGGGAAATGGAGCCACTCTCAGGCCCCATTACTCCCGGGAACCAAGGGCAACAGCAGCCCTGTACGAAATGGGACACTGTTTCCCCCAGGCTGGCCATAGCCAAAAGTGTGTATGTGCCAACAACCAACTTCTCACACAGCTAAAAAAAAAGACAAAAACAAAAAAACCTTGTCTCCGTATGTGTGTACGGTGTATGTGTGTGTGTGTGTGTGTGTGTGTGTGTGTGTCAACAGATGTATTGATTTGTCTATTAATTAGTAAATTCATACTAGAACTAGAAGATTCTTGAGAGCACAGGTCAGTAAACTACTGTGTGTGAGCCAAATCCATCCATTTGCTGCTTGTTCACAGCCAGAAAGCTAAGAATGATTTTCACATTTTTTAATGCTTATATTTGAAATATTCTCCCTAATAGTATTCTCCATTTTGCCTCTTAGCCAGCAATGCCTGAAATATTTATTCTCTGGCCCTTTAAGAAAAAGTCTGCCAACCCCTGTTCTACAGCAGTAACTTTCATTGGAGCCAAAGCCAGACAGGGAGAAAATGTGAATGTCAGAATCTTCAGGTGGCAGTTGGGATGACTTGTGTAGTTGGAAGAGCATATACTAGCCCTCAAATCCAGGCATTTCAGTTGTAGGTGTAACCTTCAGAAACCCTGCTGCATATATAAGGAAGGTCATGGCCACCTTGTACCTAGCAGTAAAAAAAAGAGGGAAATTGAAAACTAAGTTGTGATATATTAGTAGGATGGAAATCTACACATCAGGAAAAAAATTATGTAGGGTTCAATACATATCAATATGAATAGATCTCAAAAATCTATGTTGACTGGAAAAAGCAAATTGCAGAGTGAGCTGTATACTCTGAAACTGATTGCATAAATTTATAAATAAAAGTTTAAAATAATACTACATAGTGCTCTTAGAGGGGTGTGTGTGTGTGAAAAGATGTCAAAAAATGGACTGCGAGAATGTACACCGAACTTTCATACTATTGCCTCTAGGAAAAAAGGAAGAGAAGGA
Organism: Lepilemur ruficaudatus; assembly: GCA_963574885.1. Lineage (NCBI taxonomy): Eukaryota > Metazoa > Chordata > Mammalia > Primates > Lepilemuridae > Lepilemur > Lepilemur ruficaudatus. The sequence continues at coordinate 7,383 of CAUYRT010103404.1, forward strand.
GAGATGTTGGGAGGGCAGGCAAGGAGGGAGGTAAAAAGTGAGACTGGGATGAAATGCTGGTAGTCAAAGGGAACTTCAAATGTATCAATAATATTATACTCTTCCACAGGCATATCAAAAAATGAAGTAAAAATAAAAAATGCAAATACAAATTCTGAGTAGTTGGCAGCTGAGTACCTGTTTTATTATTCTGGTCTCCAAATTAACAGAGCATATTTTAAAATTTCAATTGGTTTGATTTACTCTTTCCAACCACAATAAATTTATTTTGAAATTCTAAGTAACTAAAGAACAGTAAGACGTTTATTTTAGTCTAATCAAAAGGAGCATGGATATTTAAAAACTTGAGAAACGCTAATCCGGAACAGTGGCTTTCAATTTTTAAATCAACTTTACCAAAATATAATTTATATACAATGCATTTAACCCATGTTTATATAGTTCAATGAGTTTTGACAAATACATACCCCATGTAACAATCATCACAGTCAAAACACAGAACACCTCTGTCACCTCAATAAAGCTCTCAACTCCCTGAAGGCCACCCTCCCAGCTCCCAGGTAACCACTGATCTGATTTCTGAGTAGATATTTTTTCACAAAATCTTTCCTTCAAGGAGACACCTGAGGGGAAGCCCAAGAAATAAACTGTGAAGTTTGAGCTGTCCTAAATGAAATGGAGAACTGGGCCACTCTGTTGGAAAACCACAGAAGCTCAGCAGTGGTTTCCTTCTTCCCAAATCTAGGCCCTGCTCTCAACACAGAACATTTCTCATAACCCCATATGACAACAGCTGCCATTTTATTACCTCTTGAGTGAGAAAATGCTTACATGCACATAGATTCCACAACTGCAGGAATCATTGGCCAACCATGTCTGCAAGTGGGCAGGGGGGCCATATATTCTAAGAGAATTTAGTTCAACCTCTAATTTTACAGATAAGAAAACTGCAGCCCAGAGTTGAGGAGACTTGCTTAAACTCACACAACTGAAAAGTATGAATAGGCCCCAAGCTAAAAGGCACATTTGACCTGGTCCACATTCTCTGGAGTTGGCGGTTCTAACATACCTGATCTTCTCCCACTCTACCACATTGCCTTTAGATGGCTAACGGGATGTGTCCATTGTCTCTCCCTAGGCAAGCGGTGCTGGACTGGGGCTGGGGATGGTGGCATCCCAGAATGTCAGCGGAGAATTGGGATGGCACTTCATTTTCCCAAAGACTGTGGTACTTAAAGTTGAGGGACAAATCCCAAACGTGTTTTCTTCACAAATCAGAAAGGCAGCCAAAGAGCTGTCCAACTGAGGGGGACTAGTCTAAAGGGACAAGTCACGGTGCAAACTCAATCAACAGGGCCTGGCCAAGTTTCCTGCATGTAATAGACATTCAGATACTACTTGCCCCACCTCTACTTACGATCTACAAAGCCACAAGAGAAAACTTCTCCCCACTTACACCAATGAGGGAAAACCAAGAAATCTATACAATGAAAACTTTTTTTGAGTCCTTCAGTGTTGAGGTCACAAGGCGGCCAAGTGAATGAAATTCCAAAGAGTGAAAAGTCCCTCTGAGGGGAAATGGGACACACAAAATGTTTCATTGTCAGAAAAAGAAAGAAGAGGCACCCACCACAAAAGTAGACAAGAGGAAATCAGCTAAAGCATTAATGAATTCTAAAAGGTCAAGTCTGGGCCAGCAATCAGTTTACAGTTACTGGGTTCAGATACAAGGAAGGTTCAGGTTCACAGTCACATTCTTTGCTATGAACCCTCACCAGGAGCCCATGGGAGAGGAGACTGGAACGAGTCTCCCAGGGTGGCACAGATATGCAGGTAGTGACCTGCTGCCACTGGATACAGGCAAAACACCTGCCCATTTCCCAGACCCTTCCTTCAGATGAAGCAACAGCCTTAAGCTGCCGGATTAAAGGAAGGACACACTCTTGAGCTCACAATCCTACACCAAGACAAAGCAGAGGTTTGCTACCGCTGGGTAAGGTTCAGGAAACTTTCTCCCAGCCAAGACCTGACACCTACAAAATAGAGTTTGGTTTCCATGGGGAGATACGCTGATAAAAATCTCACACCTGAGACTCAGGTTCAGAGCCCCTGCCTAAGTTTGAGGCTAGACCAGGAAAAGTGAGATGCTCCTTACCCCCAGTCCCCATGATAAACCCCAAGTAAAAAGCAAAAGAGACTATTACTGAGAAGGGTCAAGACTTAGGGAAATTGACTAGACAGGTACTGCTGAGAGCTGTGTGTGAAACAGGAACACTGAGACAACCCCTCAAGCACTCCAAACCTCATACTAAGCACAGATAACAGCGGACCACTGGTAGAGGAATTTCTAGCATGTAATGTCCAGAAGAAAATGATATTATAACAATGATAAAATCAAAACCCATCTCTATTTCTGAAGAGAGTGATTCAACTGCCCATGCTAATAGCCTGACAGAACAGGCATGCTCATTTCCTTTGTAAAATGTATTTTCTTCAGTCTCTACTGTTTTTCTACAAGCAATGTCTGGCATGCAATCAAAAATTTTAAGACACACAAAAAAATCAAGAAAGAACAACCTATCGTAAAGAGATAAAACAACCAGCAGAACCAGATTTAGAGATACCCGAGATATTAGAACTATCAGACATGAACTATAAAACAACTATGATTAATATGTTAAAAATCTAATGGGAAAAGTAAACAACACACATGAGAAGACAGAGAATTTCAGCAGAGAGTCAAAAAAGGAGCCAAATGTAAATGCTAGAAATACAAGACACAATTTTAGAGATGAATTCCTTCTATGATGTTATCAATAGGCTGGACCTAGCTAAGTCTCAAGAGGAGAAAAGAGAGAGAAGAGGCAGAAGAAATATTAATATTTTGAAGAGATAATGGCCAGGAATTTTCTAAAGTTAATGAAAGACTATAAACTACAGATGCAAGAGGCTCAGTGTACCCTGATCAAGGCAAAGATAAAACATAACACACACACACTCACACACACACACACACACACACACAAGCATAACATAGTCAAATTGCTGTGATCCAAAGATAAAAATTTGAAGGCAGCCAGATAAAAAATAAACATTACATAAAGAAGAATAAAAATAATAATTACAGCAGATTATTCATCAAAAACTATGCAAGCAGGAACACAGTGGGATGATGTCTTTAAAGTACTAAAAGAAAATAACTGTCAGATCAGACTGAAAGAAAAATGAAGACTTTCTCAGATAGGCAAAATTTGAGAGAATTCATTATCAGTAGATCTCCACTACAAGAAATGTTAAAGGAAGTTCTTCAGGCAGAAGAACTGTGTTATGAGATGGAAATTTAAATCTATTTTAACAAATGAAGAGTAAAAAATGGTAAAACAGGGTAAATATGAACGACATTTTTATTTTTAATAACTTTAAAGATCATTGGCTATGTTAATCAAAAATAGTAAAATGTACTTGGAGGTTTATGAAATAGGTACTAGTACAATACATGGCAACAATAACACAGAGGATTAGGGAGAACATGAAGTATACTGTTTTAACATTCTTACACTGTGCTTAAAGTGGTATAATATTTTTTGAAGGCAGACTGTGATAGATAAAGATGTATATTATAAAAACTAGAGCAACCACTATGTAAAATAGATATTCAAAAATAAGCCAATAGTAAGAATACAATAGAATTATAAAAAATACTCAACAAGTCCAAAAGAAAAAGGGGGGAAAAAAGAACAAGAAAAAATGGGACAAATAGAAAGTAACTAGCAAGATGATAAATGTAAAACAATCATATCAATAATTACATTAAATTTAATGGTCTAAAATATTCCAATTGAAATATGAGATTGTCAAATTGCATATTTTCAATAAGAAATCCACTTTAAATATAAAGACATAAGTTAAAAATAAGAGGATGGGAAAAGATATACCATACACATACTAACCAAAACTCACTTTCCTGCTATATTAACATCAGATAAGGAACAAGTCTTCCTAGACTTCAGAACAAAGACTATTACCAGGGGTAAAGGGGATCATTACATAATAATAAAGGCGACAATTCACCATGAAGATATAACAATCCTAAATGTGCATGTGCCTAATAACATAACTGCAAAATATATCAAACAAAAGTTCATAAAAAGGAAAGTAGAATAGACAAATCCACAATTCCAGTTGGAGATATTATGACTCCCCTCTCAGTAATCAATGAAACAAGTACACAGAAAAGCAGTTAAGAATATGGAGGACCCATAAAACATTACGAACCAACTTAACCTAATTCAACTTTACAGATCTTCTGTCCAACAACAGCAGAATACACATTATTTTCAAGTGTGCATTAAACATTCACCAAACAAGACCGAATTCTGGTCCATAAACAAATCACAGCAAATTTAAAAGAATTCAATTCATATAAAATATGTACTCTATATACAAAATTTATACTCCAACCAATGGAATTAAGCTAAATCAACAACAGAAAAAATCTTTAAATTTTGGATAATAAATAATAATTTTGAAAATAAAAGGAGGAAAAGAGAGTGAAGGAGGAAGAGAAGGAAGAAGGAAGTAGAGAGAAAGGAAGAAAGGGGAGCAGAGAGGGAGGGAAATGAATGAGAATGACAGAAGGTAGAGCAAAGGTGAATGTGTTAGGGCCGGAAGGAAACAGAGAGGGAGGGAGGGAAGAATAGGCATTACCTGAAATAGTTCTTACCCCAAAAAGGGCCATGGGTGGCTTTTTGGTCTCAGATGAGAAAATGCCTTAAGTTGGTCAAAGAAGAGCCAGGAGGAGACAATAGTGACCCAGAACGGTTATCCGGTAACAATTCTGTCCTAAATACTGCAGAATTGGCCAAGCCCAGCACCTAACACATTGCCCTTGTTCCTTCTCATAGATTATGTCCTAGGGACCCATTACTCTTTTTGGTTCAAGACATCCTCAGAAGTTGTCCCTACTTGAAAGTAAAAGATGCCCTACATCCTGTCTGCTCAGCCCACCTCTGATTCTGGCCAGTGTGGTGGACAGCTTCTTGGGAGCTCAGACTCAACTTGCACTGATAGTTTTCCACCTCAAACACAAGCCACCTGTGCTTCTGCTCTTTCCCCCAACATTGCTGGACCCTTCCAGGCCTCACACCAGAGCAGCCAGATGGCAGGGATGTCAACACCCTGGGGGTTACACAACCAACGGGGCAGCTGGGGCCCCGTGGATAAGTGTCCAGCCTCTCCTTCTGCTGGGATGTTCTCTGCTTCTCAGAAGTCTGAGCAAAAACAAGCCCTGCTGCTCACAGCAATGCACTCTCATTTGATTCTTTCTTCTTCCCTATCTCACCCTGCCTGCTCCTCCTGCCTACCTCTTAGGATCAGCTCCTAGAAAACTACCTGCATCTAAGTCCCTAGTCTCAGGCTCTATTTTAGAGGGAAACTCAAACCAAGATAGATTCCGTTATTGAAGGCTCATGACCTTGGAATTGCCTGGCCATGTCAATCCAGAAAGAGCCATTCCTGTTGCCTCTGAGAACCCACCAGGGAACAGCCACACACTCCAGGGAGAATCATTCCATCTGGTTAAGAGGTGAACCCACCACTACTTCTTGGGAGAGGGAGGATGCAGGGTGAAGACTGTCCTTACAGACTTTTTTCCACCAACATTAATGCCAGAGGAGCCAAGAACATGTGGTCAGGCAGCCAACTGTCCCTGAGTTATCTAATTCCCAGGCCTCCATCAGATTCCTATAAATATACACACACGGTGCAGTGCCTAAAAAGGGAAATGGAATCGTGACAAATTTATGACATGTTTTGGACCTGGATGGTCCTAAACCAATCTTTCTATGCTTCTAAGGGGAGGGAGTCGGGGCCATGTGCCACAGAACCTAATGACCCTGTTGACTAAATGCAGGCGAGGAGCATGACAAGCCCAGCCTTGGAGTGGTTCCCCAGGCAGCCCTGCCAGCCAAGGCCCCCTTGCCTCCCTGTGCACCCTGACCTCTGCAGTGAGTCACCTCATCTCCCTCCAGCTTGGCCACCAATCCATCACAGGGAGAAGACAGCCCTCTCCCTTTTAGGAGTGAAACATCCTCAAAACACTGAATTTAGAGCCATTCAGAGACTCCTGGAGGGATTCCCAAGGACACTGTCAGTAGAACAGTGTGGGGCTCTTCAGCTCCTTCAGCCCAAGTCTAAACTTTACTGAGAGCCTCCCAAGTGCATATAAGGCCCCAAGCAGCAGACAGAGATGACATCTCAGTCAGATGGGTTACATGACAACCACCAGCCCAGGAAGATTATACTCTGAGGCTTTTACAAAAAAGTGCTTCCTATTAGTGTCTCCTTTTACAGTTCATGGTACACTAGAGGACAGAAGTGTCACAGTGCTACAGGTTGTGCCTGTGGGCCTGGTTTCCAAGTGGACAAGATACTGAGGGACATACAGACCAGTGAAATATTTAACAAAGGTCCCAAGTGCAGCTCACTCAGCATACATTTGTTTGCTAAGGCTGCAGGGTCCACACCCAACCCCAGTCATGGCATTACCCTTAGAAGCCATCATTTTTTTTTTAATAACATCTGAAGCTGAACTGCAGAGAGATGCCCTACTTAAAGACAGGATGAGATGTAGACCCTTCCCTCCCCAGCCTTTGAGGATAACGCCCAAGATACCTGAGAATATTTAGATATATCTGTCTGGGCTTTCCAGTCTTAAAAGCTTTCCCGATTCCAAGATTCTTACCTTAGCGCGTTGCCATGCTGAGGCGAGTTACAGATGGCAGCAAATTCTCCAATGTTCCTCCCACCAGGAGTGTGAGTCTGGGTCCCAACCCTTAAAGATGGGCTGGCCTTAGTGACTCGCTTGTCCAAAAGGATGTGGTGATAATGACGTTCTGAGAATTCTGAGGCTGGGTCATAAGAGGCCTTGCAGCATCTGCCTAGGTCACCAGGAGCCCTCACTCTTGGGACACTCCCACTCAGAACACAGCTACCACATTGTGAGAGGCCAAGAGAGGCCACACAACTGTGCTCTGGTGAGAGCTGCAGCCAACAGCCTTCATCGACTGCCAGCATAGATGAGGCATTTCCGCCCAGTCAAGTCCCCAGATAACTCCAGCCCCAGCCACCACCTGACTGCAACTGTGCAAGACACCCCAAGCAAAACTTGCCCAGATAAGCCCAGCCAACCTACAAAAGTAAGAGAAGAAATAATAAATTATTGTTTTAAGCCACTAAGTTTTGGTGTCATTTTTATTCAGGAAATAGATAACAAAAGCACGTGTGCAGGAGAGCTTGGTGAGGACCAAATCCCCTGCCCACAGTAGGGGGCTGGTTCCCCTAACCCGCCATCCCTTCCTTATGGCTCTTCACATCTCCTAGAAATCTGGAGGATCCTGAGTAAGCCCCTCACTTCCAGACTCCTGCAGAATGCAACAACTGGACATCAGAGTCAGGAGGGGCTGAGCAGACTCTCAGACTCAAGCACTTAATTGTACAGAGAACCTGAGGCTGAAAGAGATAAGGGTATGTTGGGGACAGCACCAGGGCTGCAAGCTGGCTCTCTTGACTCTCAGTCCCATGCACCTGCTATGGCACTATGCTGCCTCCCATCTGTACTGGAACAGGGCAGGCAGAATCTTCAACGTAGATTCTGCCAAACCTAACTCCTTTCCTGGCAAAGTTACCCCGAGAACCACAGCAATATTGTATGCAATGTGACCTCTGAATTAATCTGCTCTGCACAAGCTCACTCATTGCCTAGAAGGTAGGCTGCCAAATGATGCCCCTTCAAATTTTCATGACAGCTGGGGTGTTTTTGTTGCTGTTGTTATTTTTTCTTTATTAATAAGTCTTTTGCACTCCTACATTACACCTGTTTTGAACATCTACTGTGTGCCAAGAAATGAGTTAGACATAGCATAAGGGACACAGCATGAATCAAATAGAGTCACTTTCTTGAAGCTATCATGCTAGGCCAGGTCACAGACATGATCTGCTACAGTGCCATGAAATGAGTACTGTCACAGCATTATCTGTGAAGTGCCCTGGGGACATCAATGGGCTGCTTTCGGGAGAGTGAAGCAAGGCTTCATGAAGTGGTGGCATTTGAGCAGGCTTTGAAGAATAGTCAGGGATTGGCAAAGCAGGAAGCAGGTGTGAGATGAAAGTCCAGGTGAAGGGAAGTGAAAGACAAAGGTTTAGAGTGGTCGAAAGCCAAAGCATGCTTCAGCCCTTTAGGGATTCTGGATATGAAATGAGTCAGAGTCATGGTGAAGTAAGATGGGAATGAGAGACTAAGGTTGGGCAAGGCAGGGTTTACATGTCAGGGTAAACATTTGGGAGTTCATCCTGTGGGATAGGTCAGACACTGTATACCAGTAGCAGGAGAGATCTGTTTCACAACAGTGAGTTTGGCAACAGAGAAAGTAGATTAGAGCTATGTATCCATCAGCTTTTGCTGAGTAACAAACATCCCAAAATCCCAGTGGCATATAACAATAAGCATTTATTTTTCATTCTTGCACCTGCATTTGGGCTAAGTATGGCTGACCTGGGCTGGAAGCATCTGGGCTTGGCTCCAGACAATGAGTGGGGTCCAGGTCAGCTCCATGTGTCTCTCCTCTTCCTTGGACCAGAAGCTATCCTGGGCACTTTCCTCTCATGGTAGTGACAGTAGTGCAAGAGGGAAAGCTCAACTGTGTTAGCACATGTCAAGCCTCTGCTCACATCACACTTGTGAACACCCCCATCTGCCAAAGCAAGTCACATGATCAAGCCCTAAGTCCAGGACCATCCACTCTGAGGCTATGGCAAGAGGATAGATGAATGATTCTATTAGAGACGAGTGAGGAATTAGGACCAATAATTCAATCAAACACAAGCCAGGAAAAGCAGAAAGAAATGAGACTCATGAGGAAGATCATTGTGAAGGGCCAGGCAGGAGGGGATGAGAATCAGAACAGAGCCAGTGGCAAAAGGGAAGATAAGAAGAATGGGAATCTCTGGGAGTAGCAGAGAAAGCAGGCAGCAGGCAGAGACACCACTGTGGCTTCCAGCTCAGCAATCAGGCAGGAGGTGATCAGGTGGGTGAGGTCATGAACCCAAGCAAAGCTCAGGCTTGAGATGTGGTTAATAAGGAGTTCTAGATGAAACCCGTTTGGTCATGGAGGCCAGGCAAGTAAATGCAGAAATCAGCTGAAAATTCATTTGAGGGCTTAAGGGAGAGAGTTGGGCTGGAGGCAACAATGTTAAGTCTAGATCTGCCCTGCACAACATGGTAACCACTAGCCACATGTGACTATGAAAACTAGCTAAAATTAAATAAAATTTAAAATTCAGTTCTCTAGTTGCATTAGCCACATTTCCAGGGCTCAATAGCCACCTGTGGCCAGTGGCTGCCATGTTGAACAGCATGGATATAGGACAATTCTATGATCACAGGAAGTTCTATTGGACAATGCTGAATAGTGACTGAGCCATGAGTAGTTAAGATGGAAGAGTAAGTGACTGGATCAGCTACTGGAGGGGTGGTGAGATTTAAGTCAGATTAAGTCAGAAGATAATGGATTGGGATTGAGTAGTGGGAATGTCTGTAGCAGGTTGTTAAGACTCTATTTGGGGAACCAAGCTATTCTCCCTTACCAGGGACAGCATGAGTTAAAGATCACCACCTGTTCCTCATTCCTCCTCCAAGGGTCCAGTAAAATAGCCACCTTGTCTCTAATAACCATGTTAAATTCACATCCTACATAGAATTCCACTAACAACAGGACTAAGTCTAGTACTGCATACTCACCCACGTGACATTGGTTGAGCACCTGGTAGAGGCTGGGAACTCATGCTACACAGAAAAATAAAGCAGGGGTTCTGCCCTCAGAGAGCTTACCGTTTGACTAAATGGGCAAGAGATAAACAAGAAAATGTGAGTGCTACCAGAGTTAAGTAACTGTGATATCTTGACTAAGATCTAGTCTCCTCTAGCTGACCTAGCCCCTTTGATAAGTCCCTGAAAGCCTATGGATCTTCCAGGTATATCATGGGGATACATTCCATTAGACAACAGGCTCCTCCATGGATTTTTCCTAGCTAATCCTTCTCTGTTTTTGGCTTCTGTTGAGATGGCCGATGGTATCCATGAATCACAAACTTAATCCCTTCAGAGAGCCCTATGTGTGACTGTATTGTGATCTTTGCTTCCTTCTGAAATACTGGCACAAGGCTGTCCAACCACACCTTAGCTTATCTCCAGAGCACACTTCCATGGCAGCGAATCTTCTCATTTTAGTGTCTTTGGCAATATGGCTGAGAATTTCTCAAATTATCAAGTCTTTATTCCCTTTTGCTTAACAGTTCTTCCCTCAAGTTATCTCTCTCTTTTCACGTTTTATTATAAGCAGCAAGAAGACACCAGTCTACACCTTCCACGCTTTGCTCGGAAACATCTTCAGGTTATAAGCAATCCAAGTTCATTGCTTACAAGTTCTGCTTTCCACACAACTGTAAGACAAAACTCAGCTACGCTTTCTGCCACTTTGTCCTTTCCTCCAGTTTCCAATAACATGTTCCTCATTTTCTTCTGAGCCTTCACCAGAACACTTTCAATGTTCATATTTCTACCAACATCCTGTCTATGTGGACACAAGTATTCTCTAAGGTGACACAGGCCTCCTCCACCAGGCTCCTCACTTCCTCCTGGAAGAATCTTCAACATCGTTATTTCTACCAAAACTCCGTCCAGGGAAATCTGGGCTTTTTCTATCATGGTTCTCAAAATTCTTCCAGCCTTCACCAATTATCCAATTCTGAAGCCACTTCCACATTTTTAGGTGTTTATTATGGTAGTACCCCATTTTCAGGTACCAAAATCCATATTAATTGTCCATTGCTTCTGAAATAAATTTCCACAAGTTTTAGTGGCTTAAAACAACATAAATTTATTCTCTTATGGTTCTAGTAGTTGGAAGTCTAAAATCAACATGTCAGCAGAGCTGCAATACTTCTGAAGCCTCTCGTGTAGAATCCATTTCCTTGCTTTTTTCAGCTTCTAGAGGTTATCTTCATTCCTTGGGTGATGGCCCCTTCCGCGCACCACTCCAACCTCTTGCTTCCATCATATCTATAGCTAGTAACTCTGTCTCTTGCATATAAGAACCCTTGTGATTATATCGGACCCACTCAGATAATCCAGGGTAATCTCCCCATCTCAAGATCTTTAACTTAGTCACATCTGAAAAGTCCCTTTTACCACACAACTAATATAGTCACAGGCTCCAGAGATTAAGACATAGATGTGTTTGGAAGGGTCATTATTCAGCCACCCAAAATATTATAATGGTGAACAGATGGCACTGTGCATTTGCCAAAACCCATAGAACTTTACAGAACAAAGAGTGAACATTAATGTATGCAATTTTAAAAGAAATAATATAGGATGTCAGGAGATCCCAGGATGGAATGCAGAATGTGATAAAACCATCTAACTATACTGTAAATGCATCAGACAATTTCAATGAAGGGGTTGGAGGAAAAAGGTGTTCACCTAAGTAGTTTTAGAAATAAAGGTGAACCAGGGTTCCTTGGAAAAATGACTGATTCTAGGACCGAAACAAGAAATATACAAGTTGAACCTGGAACATCTTGTACTGCCAGAAAATAAGTGCTAAAAAAAAACCCCACAATGATAAGGGTATGTCAAAAGGACACAAGAGCTAACCCAAAAAGCTCCCAATGGCCAAAGCTGGAACAATTTGAGCAAAAAAATAAACTAGTATTGAATTATAGCTAAAAGTATAAAATAAATATCCATGAGTCCATACTAATATAAATAAATGTTTGAATAAACTAAAACAAGGAGAGAAGAGACAAATCCCTGTGCAGAAGCATTCCAAATAATGTATGTAGATGCTCCACCCTCAAGGAAATGGAGTAAAACTCTCCATTCCTTGAATGTGTGCTACAAATAGTAATTTCCTTCCAAAGAAAGGAACAGGGAAAAAGGATAATTTTACAGTGGAGAGACCTGACAAACACTACCTCAGCCAGGTGATGAAGGTTTACATCCACAATGACAAGTAATTTTGACAGTGCGGACCCTTGATTTAATGTGAGGAAAGTGTCACTTGACCTCTGTGGTCTTCCTCCCAAGAATATATCACCCCAGTTTAATCACGAGGAAGAGAAAATCAGACAGAGCCCATTAGAGGGGCATCCTACACAATACATACCAGTACTCCTCAAAACTGTCAGGGTCATCAAAAACAAGGAAAGTCTGAGAAACTATCTCAACCAAGAGAAGCCTAAGGAGACATGACTGTTAAATGCAATGTGGGATCTTGAATGAGAACCTGGAACAGAAAAAGGACTTTAGGTTAAAACTGAGGAAATATGAATGAAGTATAGACTTTAGATGACAATGATGTATCAGTATTGTTTCATTATTGTAACAAATGTCCCACAGCAATTTTAAATATTAATAATAGGGAAAACTGGGTTTGGGGTATAAAGAACTCTGTTCTACCTTTGCACTTTCCCTGTAAATGTAAAACCATTATAAAATAAAAAGTTTATTTTTTAGTATGTCAAAAAATAATAATAGGTAGGCATTAAGTGCTTAGATCGGGGAAGGTACTGTAACAGTCCTAGGGCTTGGGGAGATAGCACTGTCGGATTGGAAGAGGAAATGTGTGGAGTCCAAGAAACCATCCCGAGGCCACCATGGCTGGCTAAGTCTGAAATGGTGATGGCCTAGACCAGGATCCATGGTAACAGTCAGGAGGTTATGAATTCCTGGGTTTTACCAATGCACTCTTTTTGTAAAATCACATTGCCCCCAGCACAACCGAGTATCACTATGAAGTCCACGGGACCATACCTCACTTTGAATCCCAGGCTCCTAACTTAGATGGATTAAATGGGTAGGAGATCAAGCTAGAATCAAATTATCAGGGTGAACAGAAAGTCAAACGACAAGCCCTAATGATTAAAAGGTCTATAGTTGTATGAACTTAGAATATTGATCTCAATAGATGCTCTCTAAACAAGACCATGAGTTGAATAGCTAAAAGCTTAGGGCAAATAACCTGAGATTTCATCTAACTCTAAAACCCTTTTTACTGCGATTTTTGCTTGTACCATTCTTCTTAAATAATAGTCTTCATCCCTCTTATAAAACATGTCCGAGGCTACTCCCAAGAGACTAAAAGAACCCAGCAAAGCGAGTTTTGGTCAAATTCATTTAGCTTTAGTGCTCAGCTCCCCAGCCGAAATCCAGGTCAGTCAATCAGAATGCAATTTGCTGAAAGCCTGATTTTTGAACACAAGCATCAGCTAACACAGCACAGGGAGAGAGAGAAAAAAATATATATGAGGCCTGATGGCGGAGCCACGCATCTATAGAATGGAGCTGCCAGACACTTGGCTAAGATAGGGTGTTTTGAAATAAACATATGAAATTGAGCAGTTTCCTGCTTTCCGTCAACTGCAGATTAGGAGGCAGAAGTTAAATGCAGGCATTTTTCCTCTCCACAAATGAAATGCGGTGTTCAGAAAGCTCTTTGTAAAGCAGTCACTAGACGCCTGTGGTTTATGGACGGGTCCCCTGTACCTGGAAAACAGAGAGATCTTAAGACTGGACATACTAATAGGGCATGAAGCACTACTAATCTCCAGCTCAAGAAATCCACAAGTTGTCACCCCTTTCCAAAAAAAACCGACTTTCCATGTAAGGGAATAGAGACCAGTGATGAAATAAGCTGCTTACATTGCAGAAGGAAGTGAAGAGGGATAAGAGGATGGTGGTTGTTTATGGGGGTTTTTTAATTTTTTGTTTTTGGGAGATTTATTTTGGTTGGTTGGTTAGTTTTTTTTGCTGTTTGGTTTGGTTTTGTCTTGTTAATTTTTTTAGGCATTCCTCTTGTTTATCTAACGAAACTGTAAGCACCTTGAAGGATGGCCCTGTGGATTTTATACGTCATAAGCTCAGCCCAATCATGGGGTCTTACTCACCAATAGGCACTCCGTAAACATATGTCGCTAATGGCAAGAAATGTTTAATTCAATGACTTACATGACACAAAGACTTTGCCAACAGTTTCCCCTGCAGGACAGGTGGAGTCCCTCTCTCTCTCTCTGTCTCTCTCTGTCTCTCTCTCTCCCTCTCTTTCTCTCTCTCTCTTTCTCTCATCTAAGCAACAAACAAGTAACAAAGGAAAGTCTTTAGACCGTGGGTCTCTCTTCAAGTCAAAGCCAACAGCTCAAGATGGCCCTGCTCCTTCCCTCATTTGGGAAAAGCATGCTTGGCCCCAGCCCAGATGGTCTCGTCCTACTCAATCCATATGTGCTGTGTTTGTAGCTCACAGAGCTAGTTACCACAGAAATACAGAGGAAGGGGCCAAAACTGTTTCAGTCTGATATGACACAGAAAATGACAATCTTCGACCTTTTTCTGTAAAAAAAAAAAAAAAAGAAGAAGAAGAAAGAAAAATTACCTGCATCTGTGTATAAATAGATACAAAATAATTATGTGTTTCCCCAACCTTTTTGGCACCAGGGACCGGTTTCATGGAAGAAAATTTGTCCACGGACTGGGAAGCCAGGGGTGGGGGTGGGGAGGATGATTCAAGCACATTACATTTATTGCGCAGTCAAACCTCTCTGCTAATGATAATCTCTATTTGCAGCCCCTTCCCAGTTCTAGCATCACGGCCTCAGCTCCACCTCAGATCATCAGGCACTAAATTCTCATAAGGAGCACACAACCTAGATCCCTTGCATGTGCAGTTTACAGTAGAGTTCGTATTCTTATGAGAATCTAATGCTGCTGCAGATCTGACAGGAGGCAGAGCTTATGCGATGGGGAGTGGCTGTAAATACAGATGAAGTTTCACTCACCTGCTGCTCACCTCCGGCTGTGCAGCCCGGCTCCTAACAGGCCAGGGACAAGTACTGGTCCACTGCCTGGGGGCTGGGGACCACAGCCCAAAGGAAGGGAGCAAACAGCAGGCAAAATGTGGACACTTTCTTGGTTCATGTCTCTTCTGTTCTCGTTCAAAAGGCAGCCCTGGGCCAGGCCTGGTGTGTCATGCCTGTAATCTTAGCACTTTGGGAGGCCAAGACAGGAGGATCATTTGAAGCCAGGTGTTCAAGACCAGCCTGAGCAACTTAGCGAAACCCCCCCAGTGAAACCCCCATCTCTACAAAAAATACAAAAATTAGCCAGGTGTGGTGGTGCAAGCCTGTAGTCCCAGCTACTAGGGAAGCTGAGATGGGAGGACCGATTGAGCCCAGGAGTTTAAGGTTGCAGTGAGCTAGGCTGATGCCACCGCACTCTAGCCTGGGCAACAGAGTAAGACCCTGTCTCAAAAAAATATATAAATAAATAATAAATGTAAAAAATAATAATAAATAAACAAAAGGCAACCCTGAACTTTCCCACCTACACTTCTGGGGTCTGGCCTATTGGGAGAAATCTGTGGATATGCTGTCTGCAATTTTACTGTTGCAGGCTTAGCTGCTGCTAAAGAGAAGAGCATCCATCCCAGCACACTAGACGTGGCCCTCTGATTGCCAAAATGCGGGGCCTGGAAGAAAGACATTATTTATTTTTTTAATGTAACTGACTGTATCAGATGCTTCTTGTCATAAATTCTGGAGCAAGGGAGCTCTTACACATCACATCAGGGTAGCGGCACCTCTACAAGATTCTACAATGTAACCTCCCCAGGAGCCCAGATCTTAATGCACAAACAGATTCTAGAAGAACAGTTGTACCTGTTGCCCCAGCCCTCCCCTCTGGGCCCACCATTCACTACCACACATGGCTGCCCTGCTTGTGGCTGGGAGGGGGTGACGTGACCCCAGTGGTGCAAACTGATGACACTCGTCTCAATGACATTACTTTACATACTGGGGGACCCCAGTCTGCTCTAGTCAAATTTCTTCCTTCAACTTTGTTGACCCAGGAGGCATCTTACTTTTATCATTCTGATAATTCCTCATTTTTTTGGCCTCCCAGATGCTAAAGATTCTTTATATGAGATGAGCCAGGACCAATAACAACCAGTTTTGTATTGATAAGGAATATACAAATGTGGGTGGGTCACGTATAGTGCCCACTACTCAGATGGGCAGAAAAACAAAGATGTAACTTCTGGAGACTTTGCTTCCAGTAACAGCAGACCAGTTAACTAGAGAACTAGACATAACCTCTCATATAAAAACCATCTTCTTAAAAGCAGCAATTTTCTAACAAGAAACAGTGCTGTGACCCCTGCTTGCTTGCATTCTGCCCCTGGGTGCCATTAGCAGGTATTAATGATGTAAAACACTCTGCAAGGGGTCTGCTTCTTCAAAGAGAAAATAAGGAATGAAGGAATTTGCACAATAGTGTGATTCATTGAGCTTGGAGTTCCTGTGTCCCTGCATTATATAACAGTATGAAGTAGTAATTGACTGTCATAATGATGAACATGAACCGTCAAGGAAAGTTCAGACCATATAGACACTCTACTTAAGAGTCTCACCTGCTTTAGAAAGAATTCCCTCCAAAATGCTCACAAATGTTTCATGACGTAGAAGTTGCCTTGACATTTAAAGGCATATATGAAAAATACATTTCCATGGAATCTCATATTCTCAAAGAATACTAAATAAATGAGATGTTGCTGTGTTCTTGTTTTGTTTTAAATTGCTGGATAAAAACCATATGTTGAATAATTTACAAGATATGGACCAGAGTAACAAGCTCAGCACGAGAATGAAAATCCCTGTGTGTCTCCTTGTGACAGCATCTATTGTGTATGCATCAAAGGATATTTATTAATTATCCACAGGCCAAGCAGCCTGCAGGCCAGAGTCCTCAGGAAGTTACCCTCCAAGCCCACCCCTGGCAAAATGCACCCACCAAACCTGGTGAGATTGCATGGGAAAGGTGTAGGTTCCCTGACCCATGCAATCATGACTTGGCCCCCCAATTCAAGCAGGGTGAGAATGCTACAAATGCACACCAATAATAGTGCTCACACCTGCACACAGGTACAAGGGGCTAATGGGGTGATCTCCACAATTAATTCATGTTTGACCCTTATCAACCTAAGCACATGAGGTTGGAGTCAAAGGATTATCCTTAGTCTTCATGGAGTGTCTTAAGTGTTACCTTATCAGCTACCCATGCAATTAAGAGGCCACCAACTTCCTAGTACTCCTGTATACATGATTCTGTAAAGAAAGTAGAAAGTGATAGATCAAAGAGTGTGGGTAAGACATTAGCAGGCATGAATATAAGGGATTCCAGTCCACTTTGATTAAAGATGGTAGGGTTGATGGTCCATTTTGTTCACATAAAGAATTTGCCACAATCTCTCTGCTAGTACAATCTGCTGTCCCTCCATAATACGTCCCAAAACTGGCCACTCCCATTCCGAGCCGTGTCATCTGGCCTTCGAATATTCTCCCAAAACGTTTCCCTGCATCCAGTCTTTCTTGCTGCAGGCCCTTGCCATACAGCAGCGAGTGATCTTTTTAAAGCAGAAATTAGACCAGTTGCTCCCTGTAAGCCTCCCAAAGGCTTCCCATCACATAGAATGAAATCCTGCCTGCCTGATCTTCAACAAATCTTCTATCATTCCTGCCTCATTCACACTGTCACAGCCACACTGGTCCCGTACCTGGCAGGCCTTAGATTCATCAACCCTGCTCCTACCTCAAGATCTTTATAAACATTGTCCCCTCTGCTAGAGCACTCTTCACCCAGCTAGTTATGTGGCTGGATTCTCCAACCACTTAACTGCCACCTTCCCAAGGAAGCCATCCCTGATCACACTAGCCAAGCTCCCAACATCCTCTACTATTAATACATAATTTCCTTCTCTGTTTACTTTGGAGCATTTAGAAGCTCCAGGAATTATCTTGCTTACTTAGGCATATACTTGGTTTTTTATTATTTCTTCCTCCTAGAACCTTGAGATCAGGATCCTCCTCATCCACCTTGTTCAATGCTGCATCACCAATACTCAGATAGTGCTTGGCACATCGGAGGTGCTTAATAAGTATTTATTGAATGAGTTAACGAATTTTTTTTAGACTCCAGAAGATGTGTCATTGAAGCAGTTGCATTGGCTGCTATTTTGCTTCAAGAGTATAAACAGAGCCGTGATTTAGTCTAAGGTTTGCTTGGATAGCTATTAATAGTTTACCAACCCGTGCCAAATCTGGAAGGAAAAAATCAAAGATCAAAAGTCAAAACCTTTTCTTATTTCTCTGTTCCTCTTTAGGTATACTCCTCTCATTCTACACCCCACCTCCAAATCTGAATTTGCTTAAACATTTGAATATAGCGTGGGGTTGTCCAGATCCAGAGCATGTAGCAGCAGGGTATGCATAGCTCCATGCATTTCTTCCCTCGGCGTCTGCCGAAGCAGTGTCTCTCAAAATTTGGCATCATCAGAGTCACCTGGAGGGCTTGTTAAAACACATTGCTGGGCCCAGAGGTGTACTGGAGCAATTCATACCAGCTCGTGAACACCACTGTTAAATTTTCAGGAATCTTGCAAGCCAGGTGTGAAACACAGCCATCATTAAAAAATAACTCATAAAAATTTATAATTAAAGATATTATGTTTAAAAATTACAGTAAAAATAAACAAAATTGATACCCCTCTGGCTAGACTGACAAGAACTCAAAGGGAAAGGACTTTAATAAACTCAATTAGAAATGAAAAAGGGGAAGTCACAACAGACACCACAGAAATACAAAACATTATCTTTGATTACTATAAAAAACTGTATGCTCAAAAACCACATAATGAGGAGGAAATGGACAGATTCCTGGAAACATACAACCTTCCTCAGTTCACCCAGGAGGTAACAGAATTTCTAAACAGACCAATCTCAAGCTCAGAAATTGGAGCAGTAATTAATAATCTCCCAAAATGGAAAAGCCCGAGACCTGATGTCTTTACGTCAGAGTTTTACCAAACACACAAAGAAGAACTCATACCAATTCTTCAGAGATTATTTCATAACACTGAAAAGAATGGAACCCTTCCGAAGTCATTCTATGAAATGAACATCTCTTTAATTCCAAAACCAGGAAAGGACCCAACAAAAAAACAAAATTACAGACCTATATCTCTCAT
>CAUYRT010103409.1:0-11967 GCA_963574885.1 Lepilemur ruficaudatus
AAAGAAATGTCCCAGAATTCTGAGCTGTTTCTACATATGCAGAAACTAGAATGTGAACTACAGTGGACAGGAAATTTTGGTTTTTGCTGTATTCCCATGTGCCTAGAACAGGGACCAGCATAACAAATACACAAATAATAAATGTATTATTATTTATGCTCAACAAATAGTTGTTGACTAACTATTGGATGAAAGGAGAAGCGTTTACTGGTGGTTACAGTCAGGACTGGTCCCAGGAAAATCTGCAGATTGGTTGAGGGTCCTCCACTTCCTTTTGGAATATCTATGTTTCTCCCAAATATCTGGCAGGTTTGGATCTCTCAGAAAGTACCCACAAAAACTAAATGACCATCTGTCCAAGAACATGAGGGATGGATTCCTGTAGAGGGTTGCAGGTGAGGGGAGTGTTGTGACTAAGTTCCTTCGCTTCCAACTTGAAGGATTCTTCAGTTCCTTCAGTGCTAGTGGGGCCCCTGGATGCTTGCCAAATACTTTTACCTCCCAGAAAGGGCAGGTCTGTGCCCCATACAGGGCTGAAGACTCCTTCTGAGACATTCCTTCAGCCTCTTGGTCCCCAAATCCTCTCTTGTACCCAGGTTCCTCCAAATCCTACTTATTTTAGGTATCTGGCATTTATCTAATAAACAGCCATCTAACGAGCTTTGTGAGTTACTACGTTATCTCTCTTTGATGAGATACTTAACACAACTCTATAGAAAGTGCACTAATGCAGATTTCAGAATGTCATTTGGAATACAAAAAGGTCCTTGAAAGAAAATTCCTTTTTTTAGTTTTAATCTCAAAAATTGGAGGGTTAATTACAGCACTCATCAGTGCTGTGTTTTCTAGATTCATGGGGCCATTGAAAGGAAAAATCATTCTTTGGTTTGTTGGGCCTTTAGAAAAGCAAAATTGTTGGCTAGCTATGCAATCTTTGTCAAACATCTTAAAAAGGTAGGGTTGCAATTTCCAGTGATTTGTAGAGTCCTTTTAAGTTCTAATATCGTGAGTTCCTAAATATAGCCATTATGATAGCACATATGTGACTGTATTGCCCTTATTTATTTACATGTTTGTTTATTTTTATTCATTCTCCTTGAAAACAAAGTCTAGTCAGTTGTAATATTAATGATATCGTACTCGTTCATACCCTGATTTACTTATTCACTCATTTCTGCATGTATGCATTTCACTCAAGTAATAATTACTGAGATTTGCAATGCAATCCTCCTGGCCTTGAAGTTGTAGCAGTTGAACAAAAGGGGCAAAGTCTCTCCTCAGGTGTCTAACCTACTAGTTAAAGACATATATTAAGAAAAATAAAACCAGGATAGAGGAATAAAGTATGAGGTATAAAATATGAGGCACTATTTTTAAAAGAGTGGTCAGGAAAACCTTTCTGAGGTGTGTTATTTGGGCAAAGACCTGAATCAAGCAGGGGAACAAACAGTGACAATATACTGGGGAAATTTTTCAGGTGCAGAGAAAAGCTTGTGCACACGCCATGTCATGGAAACATGTGAAGTGTGTCTGAGGACCAGTGGTGTATCACCTGATAGACAATCTGGTAGGAAATGCCATTGGGAAAATGCTTCAGGGCCAGATGGCAGAAGGCCGGCTAGGATGTGTAAGGATTCGAGATCTCGTTCATGTGATGGGCAGCCAATGCAGCTTTCCAACAAGGAGTAACATGATGAAACGACTGTCTTAAAAAAGATTACTCTGGCTGCTGAGTGGAGAATAGGCTAAAAGAAGGTAAGAATGGAAGCAGAGGAACGGTAAAGGAGCTAGACCAGGGTGTCAGGAATAAACTTAAGTAGAAGGTGTAGATAGGATACCCTTTGAAGACGGAAAAGGAGGCATCAAGATGACCCTTAGTGTTTTGGCCTAATCCATGGTAGAACCATTTATGGAAATGGAGAAATTTGATGGTAGGGAGCATAATGAGGAAAGTTTTGTGTGTGTTTGTTTGTTTTTACTGTTTGGGTTGAAATGCTTATGAGCACATCCATGTATAATGAGATATAGGTATGAGTCTAGAGTGCAGGGGAGAGGTTAACCATAGAGAGATAAATACTGTGGCCATCAGTATACATAGACAGCATTTAAAACCGTGGCACTGGGTGACATCAACTGGGAAGTAATGTGGACAGACGAGCAGATGGCAGGGAATTGGCTGGGGTGAGTGGTCCCCAGATGAGGGAAGGAGAGGGGAGCATTCCAGGTTGGTGTAACATGTAACAGCTGTAGTTGGGACGTAACCCGTTTAAAGCCAGGCTGACCAGCTTAGAGGAAATAAGGAAGGAAACATCAATGAGGAGGCCAGTGGGGCAGATACACAGGTTAGTGGTTCAGGTGGCCTCTGTCCTGCCAAGAACCCACCAAATCTAAACGATGAGCACTAAATCACTCCCCCGAACAACACGTCATACCTCTCCCTCAGTCAACAGATGCAGGCTCAAGTAACCAGAGCAGTCAGATAAGTAGAATATTCTTCATACGAACCATTTTGTACGTATCATATACCCATGGATGTACTACAGTCTGAGAAAGAAACAATTTAAGACAACTCTTATCTTCAAGATAGTTTGCAAATTTAACAAAAAGCAAAAACAATTAAAATCAAGCCTAGGGATAAATGGCATTTTAAGGCTACAATTTAAACAAGAAATAATCATGTTTTCTAACAGTGTTGATCCAGCCCACTGTAAATAGGTAGAAATACCAATAATGCCAACATAGACAGGTGGTTGAGCAGAGGAAATGATTTGGGTTGCCAACATCCATTTCAAACATGCATGAGATTCCTATACCTCTACTTATTCCAGAAAAATCCATATACATACTTGATAGCTTTGCAGTTTACCTTAAATAATTTTTTCTCTCTGTTAATAAAATAAGTAAATTATTTCTTTGAAATAAAAATTCTGATCTATATAGAATGGTGTATCATTGGACGTATTGCAGTTGTTTTAACCGAGAAGTGACTTCCCAGTGCCCTCATAGATAAATTGATCTGAGACACCTGCATTATCAAATCATAGTTTTTCTCTTTCATGATACATTAAAAGGAGAAAAACGTTACGGTCAAGGAGTGTTGGTGCAGACAAGCAACCTCTCAGAAAGTTAATTATTCTCATTATTGTAGATGGTCTTTAACTGCCACAGCCAGCATTTGCTTAGCTATTCAGATAGCGATTTAAGGGAAATGTAGAAACTGCCAAGAGTCTCCACATACCACACATAAAAAATAACATGATAAGGATAAGGATATCTTTGGACAAAATGTTCCTCTTTTGAGTTTAATTCGTTTAATTCCGTTCTCGAGGCTTAACTGTTTATAACGAACATCTTAATGCATCTAATGCATTTGGAACCTATGGTGGGATTTGATCATGTGCATAGCTCATTAATATGACCCTGGGCAGGAAGAGTGTATTAAAGTGTTCATGATGATGTTAAGATTTGAAATTATTTAAGATTCGATTTGTTCTTTAGCAGACCGCTCACAGCTCCCCAAGCACAGCACTGTGTTCTGCATCTTAATTAAAGGAGAACACAATAGTAGTGGAACGACCGGGTAGCAGGCTACAATTGAAAAGTAAAAAATAAAAAAAAAAAAAACCCACAAAACTTTATTCCATGGAATTTGTATTATAGTTGAGGAAAGAAGCAATCCTACTTATTAAATGGTGAACACAAGGAGTACTCCCTAAATATGTGTCCCACGTATCTTGGCAACCAGTTTGCAGATTTATTGCTCATCAACTTGACTATAAATTCCTTAAGGACAGGGTCCACTTTTTATCCATTGCTAAATCATTAGTGCTTGGCACAGCCAAGAACACATGGCGATGCCCAGTACGTTTTTATGGTCTTTAATCTCATGGATGCGAATGCTTTGTTAAATTAGCTACAGAGGCTTCTTGAGCAGGAAACCTCTGACCAATGAGTGATCACTGCACACTCCAGTACGTAGTCCCCCTTATCTGAGGGGATATGTTCCAAGACACCATGCAAATGTCTGAAATTGCAGATAGTACCAAATCCTAAATACGCTATGATTTTTCTTCTGCATACATATCTATGATAAAATTTAACTTATAAATTAGGCAGAATAAGAGATCAACAATAACTCATCATAAAACAAAACAATTATAACAAAATACTGCTCACAATTTCACAGACAGAAGAGTCGTTCTTATCATAGATCTTAGCAACCTCAGCGTACACTTTTTTCTTTCCTTAAGGCAAGAACTTTCACCTTTTCCTTTAGAGGAAGGACTTTACGGATTCTGTTTGGCATATCCCAAGCACCCATCACTGCTCTTTCACTTTAGGGCCATTGCCAGATAAAGCAAAGGTCACTGGAACACAAGCACTGTGATGCTTCAGTGAGTGACAGAGGGCGGGGAGCGTCACAGCACGGACACACTGGACAAAGGGATGATTCTTATCCCGGGAGAGACAGCGTGAGATTTCATCATGCTACTGAGAATGGCAGGCAGTTTAAACCTTGGGAAACCAAGGAAAGGGGAAACCGCAGATACGAAGGGATTGCCACAGTGTGGTAGCAAGACAGCCGAGCTGCCTGCTGGAGGAGATTTGGTTGATCATCTGGCTTTTTTGATAACAGCCAAGTCTGTTTGTTGTGTGAGGACACTCTGGCAAGGAGAAAACAAATATAAGTAAAATATTTCTTTTATTGTCAAAAACACGATGATGGGGGAGAGAAGACAGAAGGACTTTATGTCACTAAAAATACTCTATGGAAGGGTGGAACCTCCCAGCGGCGGCCGGCAGCCCACCTGCCCACACATCTCTCCCGCACCGTGTGTCCTGCATGCCAGCGTCCTTGTCTCCCTTTCCTCCCTAGGTTCTCCCACATGTGCCTTCTGTCTCAAGAGGACACATCTTCTAGCTCCTCTCCAATGGTTGGCTTCTTTTCTTCAGGTCTCATCTAAAAATGTGTTTCCTCGGGGAGTTCATCCTGGCTGCCTTTCCTCATGTCAGCTCTTCCTGTCCAGTAGCTTCACTGCCTCCCCTGTTCTTCCTCAGAGCAATCTGACAACTGCAATTAACCATCCAAGTAAATCAGTATTATGTGGTTATTAAACTATAAGCTCTGAAAAAGAAAACATCAACTCTCTCTTGTTCCTTCTTATATACCCTCTATACTTAGTGCATGGTCCTCGTAGGGATGTGTGTACGCGGCGTCCACCAGGGGAACAGAGCATGGTAGACCATGCCGTGACAGGTTTAAGGCTGGCCATATGTCCAGAGGTGCAGACGAAAAGGCATATTTCCATTGGATCAGGAGATCAGGAAAGGCTCTCCAGATGACAGGAAATTTGGGCTGAGACTTTAAATATCAATGGGTCTTGCTTGGCCAGACAGTAGTTTAAGAAGTTTTATTTCCAGAATCACATTGCCTGGGTTTGTCACTTTACTATGTAACAATTGCTAGTAGTCTCCCCAAGCTTTATTTTCATTTCTATAAAATAGAGATAGTAAATATACTTCCTCCATTGAGTTGCTATGAATAAATATCTACATGTAGATGCAAGTAATGAGCTTAACAGAATTCTGGCACATTATAAAAGCTAAATAATGGAGTAGGAAATGATTCGAGCAAAGGGATCAGCATGAACACAGGCGTGAAATCATGAGAGGTGACTTGTAAGTTGCAAGATCTTGCACTGGCACTGAATGTAACAATTCAATGGGAAAAGAGCAACAGGGAACCAGCAGGAATCGCTTGCCAGCTATTCTCACATTCTTGTTTTTCCTTTGGGTTTCTATGTTTCATTTTGCAACAATAATATTACTGGGTTGAGTAATCAATAAAAGTTTCCATAAATACAGGGTTATGTGGCCAATAAAAAATAAAGTTGTGAATTAGACATCAAGAATCATCAAGAGTTGCTTGACAAGACATGCTGATAAGAAATGGATTGAAGTCTGTTAAATTTTTAACTCTCATCTCTATTAAATTTATCTTGACTGTACACATGAAGCGTTCTGGATCAGAGAGATTTCTTATTACTTCGAAGTAAATAATAACTGCATCAGTGCCCCATGCCTTAATCCTTATTGCATGCCATGAGGGCTAAAGGAACATTTTCCAATGTAAGTAGCTGGACACTGCATAGGCAAGGGGTTAAAAAAAATGAGTTTTCTCTGCTTAAAAAGGGTAATAAAGCAGCTGTCCCCCACTTTTCTTAGAGTCTCCTTGGAAACATAATGGATTTGGGCCCTAACTCTAACCTTTTCCAATATAAATAGTCTCTCCAGGAGCCAAATCGTCCCATATATCTGGATCTTTCAGGCCTAGAGACATTTTCAAATTTCCAGGTATCAGTCTTCCTTGAAATGTACATATATAGGAAGAAGCTGCTCTAGTTTTCCTGATATTTGGGGACTTAGTCTGGGCTGTGCCCATTTGCCTGTGTCTGAGAGGTAAGAGACATTTTATCACCCATTTGATCAGAGAAACTGAACAAATGACTACAGATCTAACCCTCATGGTATGTGAAGAGTACAATGCTTCTGAGGAAATGAAAGCAATCGTTTCCTGTTTTTATGCTGTGTACATTTCTGTGTCTAGAGACTAAGGCTTCTTGCATGAGCTCTAAGAAATCCAGAGAAGTTTTATTTCCCCACAAAGCCTTTCTTCTTTATATTTTCATATTCTTGAAAAATTTATCTTATGATATCAACCATGATAGGAAAATTTAATTTTTTCCAATGTACTGAAGTCCAGGTAGTTGTACATGCCTTTGTTTAAAAATGAAATAGCATATGCCTTGAATTCGAACACTCAAAATTCTTACATAAACAAATCAAATAAAATAATTCTAAAGCAATTGCTAATATTAAGTGCTATCAAACTTAAGATGTCTCTTCCAGGGCCACTTTGCACTTTGATAGTTTTAACAGTAAAGGTATAGATTTAAAGGTACCATGACGCAGAGAAATATCAAAAGATTTTTCAAATTCTTTATTTGGAAATATAAAGCCCAAGCACTTTTTGGATATTAACTTCATTGTTTTCAAGTTGGATTAACAGTTTTCCTAACATTTTATCCTGGCCACAAAGCTTGCTGGCCTTGGTTTCCCTGTCTTTAGGGCCTGGTTCAGGCAGTAGAAGCAGCATTAAAAACAGCATTCTATTGGTCAATATGCAAAGTTGTCCCTTTTACTTAACCAGCTGAGCATGTGTTCATGCTCATTTTTCTCTGTCTCATCTTCTTCTCTTTTGCTATCTAGTCCACCTCCTCCTCTTCTGCTGCTTCTTTTTCACGTTCCCCTCCTTGTCCTCACTATTATTGCTGTTGCTACTATTGTTTAGTGAAAAGGAAAGGATAGGAAAAAAAAGAAAAAGATATACCATTTATTGAGCATGTACCATGAGATAGGCATTTAAGTAATCTTTTCAGAATCTTTTCAAATAGTCTTTTGGTGAACAGACAAAGAGGTGACATAGACTAGAACCACAATAGGTTCATGTCAAACGAAACATGTGAGCCATATATGAAACTTTAAATTTTCTAGTAGTCACACCAAAATAGTAAAAGAAATAGGTTAAATTAATTTTAATAATGTTTTAAATTTAACTTGGTCAAAAGTATTAAAATTTCAGCTCATAATCATAAACATTATTAGAGAAACATTTTACATCATTTTTTCATACTAAGTCTTGTCTGCAGCATATTCACATTTATTGGCATCTCCATTAGAACCAGCCCTATTTCAATGGCTCAGTAGACATGTGTGGCTAGGAGTCCCCAGATTGGACAGCAGAGGCCTACGGAGAAAGAGTTTACGTCTGGAACCAGAATGCCTGAATTTTAATCCACTTACTAGACTTTGGTGAAATTACTTAAATGCTTTTGACTTTAGTTTTCCTATCTATAGAGTGAAGACAATAGCAGTACCTGATATAGGGTAGTTGTAAAGACTAACTCAATTTATTCATGTAAAACACTCAGACCAAAGTCTGACACATAGTTTTCAATTATGATAGCATTTGTAATTACTAAATAAATTTATTCTTTAAAACATTCATGAGATTAGTTTTAGTATCTCATTCATAAATGAGGTAAAAATATTTAGAAAAGTCCAATAATTTGCACAAGTTTACCCAGTAAGTTGCTGGCTAAGTTTTCTCAAAAGTTATTACTCTTTTCCCTAATACACTTACCTTGCAAAGAAATTTATGCTTCAGTGTGAGGCATGCCTTCCACAGTACGTTCAAACCAAAAGAGTCTTATGAAATGAACTGTAGCTGACGTGCACCAGTGCGTGTGTGTTTGTTTGAATGCTTCCTGTTTTTTTCAGTTGTTACTGAAGCATGTGCACACACACACATATCTATGTGTACACAGTGTGCATGTTTGTGTGTGAATACATACATCCATTTGGCTTATAGAGGATTATCCTAGGATCCTGAAAGAGAATTTCCTGGAATTTTTTTTTTCCTAACTTGTGCCCAGCCGTTATGTAACCTTTGCAGTTTACACTTGGTTTTGCTTTTCAGGGTCACCATACAAGAAGAAAAAAAAAGCGAATATTTTATAGTATGTAAGTGAAAATTGGTATTCTTCTAATAAATTTCAATAGTTGGAAACTTTCTCTTCTGGCAATAAATCAAATAATGCAGAAGAGTTCTTCCATGGAATAGAAAATTTATAAAAGAGAAGACTGATGGAAGAAAATGTAGAGCTCATGAACAATTGCCTGAGAAAGATTTGGGAGACTGTTAGAATATTCCCTTTAATACACAGAGATGCAATTTTTATCAGCACTCATTGTTTCTTCATGTGGGTTCAAGTTGTCACTGGTGTCATTTCCTTTTAGCCTGACAGAATTATTTTAGCATATCCTGTAAGACAGATGCTAGCAACATATACTGTCTCTCTGTCTTTATCTTGGAATGTCTGTAATTTGTCTTTTTACGAAGGATAGCTTTGCTGGTTATAGAATTTTTCATTGACATTTTTATTTTCTTGCAACACTTTGAGCACATCACTCTATTGCCTTCTTGCCTCCATTAATCCTAATGGGTAGAAAGATATTAATAGTTGCTGTACTGTGGCCTCTTGACTGTGATGAGTGATTTTTATCTTGCTGTTTAGAGGACTTTCTGTTTGTCCTTGTCTTTCATAGTTTGACTATGATATAGGTAGGTGTGAATTTTTTGTGTTTATCCTACTTGGAGCTTTTCAAGCTAATTGTATGTACAGATTAATCGTTTTCATCAAATGTTGACGACAATTTTCAGTCATTATTTTTCAATTTTTTTCCTGCCCATTCTCCACTTCCTCTACTTCTAGGATTCACATTACATGCACATCATTATGAAGGATGGTGTCCCCTGGGACTATTGGGTGCTTTATTTTTCTTTATTATTTTTCTTTCTGCGCTTTCAGCAAGATAGTCTTTATTAATCTATCTTCAAGTTCACAGATTCTTTATTCTGATAAGTAAAATCTACTGTAAAAAATTCCATTTTAATTAGTGTGTTTTTGAACTTCAGAACTTGGTTCTTTTAAAAATGATGTCTGTCTCCTTATCGACATGCTACATCTGATAAATTGTTTTCATCATGCTTTCATTTAATTCTTTAAAATTAATATCCTTTAATTCTTCAAACACACTTATAATAGCTGATTTGAAGTCTTTGTCTAGCAAGTCCAACAGCTGTTAATTCTCAGGAACATTGTTCATTGAGTGATTTTATTTCCTTTCTCTGGGTCATGCTTTCCTATTTTTATGCATATTTATTTTTTTGGAAACTGGACATTTTATATACTATTTTATATAATACATGGTTTCAGTTTTAGATTCTCATGTCTCCTGTGATTGCTGTTTTTGTTGTTTTTCCATTCCTGTTTTTTGTTTGTTTGTTTTTTTGGGTCATTTCTTTTTCAATGACTTGCCTATACTAATTCCACAGAGTTGGTCTCCACTGAAGCATGTATTCATTGAAGTCTGTTCTGTTTTTTATTTTGTAGTTTTTTTTAGCCTGGCCTTCTAGGGATTACCTGTGGATTAGCTGTACCTAGTGGGTAGCCACTGATTTAACAGAAGTTGTGCTGAAACATTTATTGAGTGGCACTTTGCTGATGGGCCCATGTGTGGGTTGGAGAGCACATTTAACATGAAGACCATTTACAGGTTTGCCCCAGCTTTTCCTTTTTGCATGTGTAAGGCATCCTGCCCCACTGAGGACTCTCAGTTGGTTGCAGTCCTCTCCTGTCTCTTGTGATATGTACAGACTTTCAGACAACCAAGGATGTTACAAGCTTACCAGAGCCTTCTGTGATTGGCTCATTCCTCAGATCTCTCTGTTAACTTTCTAACTGGTTCTAATCAATATTGTCTCCTCATAGTAGCTGTGAGAGTGTCTTTCCATTATTGTATGCTACCAGGATTACTATAGTTTTTGACAATGCTCTGGTCATAGGTGTTTTTTTTGTTGTTGTTGTTTTTTAATACTTCCCTCAGAATCAAGACTGTCATGTTCTGTAATGAGGCTGCCAGCCCTCATGACTTATTCTTCCCTGGTTGAACTACCCTAGCATAGAGCTTGGTGGGGATTGAGAGAAACTTCAGGCAAAAGACCATGGACTACAATTGTTCTTACTGAGGTCCAATTAATTTTTTTCTTCTTTATTGAAGTATACTTTACATATCATGCCTTTACTCCATTTTAAGTGTACAATTAAATGATTATTAGTGAATTTACCACGATGTACAGTTAATCACATAAATCAGTTTTAGAGGAATTCCTTCCCCCTATAGAGACCCCTAATTCCCTTCCCCAACTTCTTTTTAAGCATGCCTCTCCCCTCCACAGTGCCTACCACATCACTCAGACGTGGGTCTGTCCCCCACCCCCTGAATCCCTAGTGAACACAGTTAATTTTTTAGAGAAAATGCTGCCTAATTTGTTGTATATGTTTGCTTGATTTCTGGTGTCCTGAAATAATTGCATTTGTAATTTTGTCCAGCTTTATCATTACTTTCTACAAAACATTTGCTGAGATCCTCACTTAGCATTTCAGGAATAATAAATAAATATTTGATGACTATAATGACTAATAAATGTATTTATATCCCACCATATGCCAAAAATGTCTTAAATGGCTCATTTTTAAAATAATAAATAATTTTATAGTCAGCATGTAATGAAAGTCTGTAAATATTTTATTAGTATTTCTATGGTTTTTATTATTTTTATCATGGTGGACTCCCAGATGCTTTAGCTAGCTAATTAACTAGATATACACCCCCTTAATCCAAATAACCTTTATGAAATTATGAAAGTTACTGACTTCCCAAGTACTTCACTTTAATCACAAAATTAAATTACTTGCTGAGGGTGGGGGTCCTGTTTAACTACAATTATAGAACGTCCCAGTACATATGACAAAATTAATATGTAAAAATTTCTCAATTTATTAGGATTTGTTTCAATATTATATATCAAAAAACTAATAAAAATACTATTTATAAAGTATTCATGGATGATTACTAAATATACAATGGTATAGGTTTAAAATAATACATATATAAAACTTATGATTAGGCCTGAAATTAATTTGTATTGAGATTAATATAAATATGAAAGTATCTAAACTATATAAAGTACATAATTTCATAGAACATCTTTAATCTCCCCAAAATAAGAAGTGTATGTTAGTAGCATAAGAGCACTTTTGTATCTTAATGTTTTAGTTTTGTGATTTGTTTTGTGTCTGATTACAGCCCTAGAACATGCTCCTCTGTGAGGTGGACCTGGTCAATGTAGTCATTCCAAAGTCAAGCACTAGAATTGTGAAAGTAAAAACTCCATTTTATGTTTTTGTCCTAGCTTTTTTACTTGAGAAAAGAATCCTATTCACAATTGCAAAGTTGTGGAAACAACCCAAGTGCCCATCAATACATGAGTGAATTAATAAA